>JALIZH010031719.1:0-170325 GCA_030522465.1 Rhipicephalus appendiculatus
GTTCCACGAACGCACCCACTGAAACAGCGGTTTCACAAGAAAACTTAACGGAGCCGAATTCGTTGATACATTCTTCAATGCAAAGCAAGAGCTTGTTGTGGGGCAGGGAATAATAGAGATCTTTAACATCGACAGAGAAGGTTTTAAGGCCTTCTTTAGCGTGAGTCTAAAAAGTCCAAAACCTGGTTGGTTCCTCTTGTCCGTGTCCTTTTGAGCGCTCAAATCGTACAAGTACAACTGGTATGAAATTTCGTGGCTGAGGTAGCGTGCCTGATCGATCGCCGCGAACGCGCTTATATTATCGGCCAAATCTAAACAGCGAATATAGCTTCCAAGGTAATTTATATGAATTTTGAAGTTCGCGTGCCTGATAGAGCGCTATACGCCGCACATTGCGACACACACATCACCTAAGGTGACCTGAAGGTGACCCCCATCTACTGAGACGTCACCTCTGCGGCAAAGTTCTGAGATGGCGCAGCTAGAATGTTGCATCATAGTCGTCATTGCCCTTTGGCCGCTTTTGTGCCGGTGGGCTATTGCGGCAGCTGCTCGGGAGTACGTGCCCACAGCGAATGTGTGTATTGTGCCAGCATGAAGAAAGTCGTTGTTATCATACAACGATGATAAAGACAACGACGATGGCGGCAACGACATCGCGCAGCACCTACGGCATCGAAAGAACACGAGCAGTCAATTCAAGAAGCGCGGAAGTACCTCGCAGTTCTTTGTACCGTTTCACCCGCTAGACCACGCTAATTGCCCCTGGCGGCTAGTCGTTGTGCGAACCCCAATCTAGCGAAACTAGCATCGTTTCCAGGCATCATAACCGCACAACTTGAGAGATAATCTGTAGACTTGCAGCACACAAAAATATTGTACCTGAATGGGTAGAGGTACTTTTAGGTTCTTGTTTTTTGTATGGTGTTTGGTATCCTTGTTGTTTGTGTTCAGTGTGAGGCCACGTGTGTATATATATATATATATATATATATATATATATATATATATATATATATATATATATATATATATATATATATATATAGGGTATTTCCTGACGAAAGCAGGCCCTCCTGCCGAAACGTTGGAAGAAATAAGCATTTTCGCACGTTAGTCCGTCGTTTTTCAACGCATACAAAGCACCGGATCTGCTGAAACACTTTTCGATATATATATATATATATATATATATATATATATATATATATATGTATATATATATATATATATATATATATATATATATATATATATATATATATATATATATATATATATATATATATATGTAGGTGTGTGTTGGGGGGGGGGGAGGGGGGGGGGGTGTTCTGCGCGTGTGAATGAATGTTCAGTTGAAAGTTCGGCGCTTGTGTTTCGTGTGCTCCCTCGTCTTATTGTCTTGCTTCGTGGCGCCGTTTTGTCATACTGAATTCTTACCAACAAGCCCAGTTATCAGTTATTCTCCAGATCTACCGACATGTTAGGCGCCGGACTGAGTTACTCACGTAGGCGAGAGAACAGGTACAGAGAGAAAAAAAAAGAAAGATAGAAAAAAACGCCAGGCCTGCGCGCAACGCGCAGCACAGTCACAGCCGAAAGCTGGAAGAGCGGCCTTTCTAGAGCCATTTTAACGCGAAAGCGTTAAAGAGCTCGTTTCGCAGAAATTCCGGCGTCGGCGTTGGCGTCGTTGGTTGTGAGCGAAAAATCATCATCTTGTCCGTGACCGAAAAATCCAGAAAGATGCAAATAAAATAAATAATAAAAATGTTCGGGTCCGAGTGAGGATTGAACCCGGGTCGTCTGCGTGGCAAGCAGGTGTTCTGCCACACAACCATGCCTCTGCTTAGATATACTGTGAAAATAACTTCCTCTGCTTGGAAATTCAGTGAAAATAACTTCCATGCTTCGCAAACGCAAGCGTCCTTTATATAGGCGTCGCAATATAACATGTAATATCCCAGGAATATTGCGTGGTACAAGCGTACATTGCCATCGGGCGTCAGAATATGTGACTCTCATAGCGATTCCATAGTTTAAAGCCAGCCACCCATTACAAACGGCACACACCTTACTGCGCGTATTCCCTTAACACCACGTAGTGGGTGCATAGCAAGTTTGAAAACATTTCCCACATTTGCCCCGCATAATTTCTCCTGGTTTAAACCATACTACCCATTACATAGTATGCACTAAGTGATTGAAGTGCGCAGTAGGGACGGGATATCGCTATCGCGTTCAACTCTTAAAGGCGAAGCTTAAGGGTCCCCCCAATTTTTTTGAAATACTCTTCGGCAACTACGACAAGCACACTTGCATGGTACCCTCTACGCCATAGATCATCATAATTTATTTGTAGTGGGGAAGCGCCCACTGCGCCATTATTCGTAATTCTCTGAAAACCATGGTACCCGCTACACAGTTGTAACGCGTTATGTGCAGTTTGTTGATGCTGTGGCTGACGACAATGAAGAATTATGTCTGATGCTTGTGTGATGGGTTGGAGCATTGAATGACCCACTCGTTGCGCTGTTGGCATTGTGTGGCGCCTGGTTGTTATTAACTGTTATAAAACGATTTATTACGCAAGTTAACGCGATTCCTTACCCGTAATCAAGCCTGCATAGGGTCAGTCTGTAACGCAGTTCAAGCACCGGCGTAGCTCAGTGGTAGAGTACTGGGCTGCCACGCAGAGGGCCCGGATTCGATTGCAATTATGTCCTAGGTTTAAATGAGATAGCATTAAAGAGCTCGTTTCGCAGAAATTCTGGCGTCGGCGGCGGCGTTGTTGGTTGTGAGCGAAAAATCAATTTCTTGTCCGTGACCGAAAAATCGAGAAAGATGCAAATAAAATAAATAATAAAAATTTCCGGGTCCGAGTGAGGATCGAACCCAGGGCGTCTGCATGGAAAGCAGGTATTCTACCGCACAGCCACGCTCCTGCTTGGCATTGCATTGAAAATAACTTCCTCTGCTTGGAAATGCAGTGAAAATAACTCGTGCTTTACAAACACATGCGTCCTGTATACTGGCGTCACAATACGACATGTAAAATCGCAGTAATATTGCGTGCTCCAAGCGTACATTGGCATCGGGCGTCAAAACATGTGAATATCATAACGACATCGTGGTACAAAGCCCGCCACCTATTACAAGAGGCACACACGTTACTGCGCTTATTCTCTTAAGACGATGAAGTGCGTGCATAACAAGTTCGGAAACATTTCCCGAGAATAATTGCTCGTGGTTTAAAGCATGCTACCCATTACATAGTATGCACTAAGTGAATGAAGTACGCACTAGGGACAGGATATCGCTATCGCGTTCAACTCTTGAGGGCGAAGAAGCTTATGGGTTCCCAAATTTTTCTTGGTACATCTGGTGGCCGATGCCGGCTACGTTTAAGCAGCCAATATGAGCTACGTCGCGTGGGTTTCGCTGTAAAAAAGGAAATACAGCTTTCGCTGTAAAAAAAAAAGGAAGGTGGGGAAAAAATATGAAAAGAAGGAGAAAAAAAAAACAAAAAAAAACATGGCAGAGTCCATCGAAAGGCCACAGGCTCTCGCCAAACACTTTGGTATTTGCAGAGTGCCCTTCAATTTTTTTGGATTGACGATGTGAGCGAGGCCGACGGTTGGGCTAAGGTCGCGAACTCGCGGTGCGTTAAGGCGTTGACGAAATTGCACTTTATTGAAAGCGCGCCCAAAGGGACAGGCGCGTTTTGAACAACACGCGTCGGAGGTGCTAATCGTGGAGGCCACATTAATGATGAATTACGTTACCTCACCGCTCCAAAGAACGATACTCCCCTCCCCCCTCCCCCCCGCTGACTAAGAGCACTGTGAGATGTAAAAAGCGCGTTTGTAACACCGTTAGAGTCTGCGGCCATGGAGCAGTGGATAGAATTCTCGGCATCTATTTCTGCGGACCGAGAGGTTGTAGGTTTGATTCCCCTTTGGCAACAAATGTAATTTAGCATTGTAGAAGAGTAAAACAACAACTAGGCGTCACACATATTGAATTGTGTAACGAGTGCGTCGTTGCATCCTTCCAAGTATAAAAAAGGATTAGCTCTAATTCTTCATCGTCATCAGCCTGAGGATCAACAATGATCACACGATGCCTTACAGATGTGTAGCGGGTGCCACGCTTCTCCGCAGAATGACGAATAATGGCATTGTGGATGCTTCGCTACTTCACAAAGAGTGTGGCGATTTATGGAGTGGTGAGTACCTAGCTAGAAAGTTCGAGACCCCAGATGCCCTGCGAACCATGCACAGGTCTTTTCATCGAGAAGCTTCAAACACTTGAGTGAGAAGCCTCTTAGGCACCTTTTCCAAGAACCAGCCTCAAAGACGATCACCCGGAAAGGATTACCTTCTTTGTGAGTTTTGGCCGTGAAGAAGGCCTTCAGACACAAAACTTTCGAATTCCTAAAGGGACCCTGAAACGGTTGTTTGAAGCTTTGTCAGCGTTTAAGCTAGGGCATCATCAAACCATTGGCACCAAAAGTTTAGCGAAACGCCGTGTACCAAGGCGGCTGCGGACAATTATATCATACCCTCCTTCTCACCCCGGCCTTGCCTCCTCAACTCATGAGACACGCTAGCATCGCTGGCGATCGCAGAGCTCTCGTGAGCACACTCGACGACTTCAGCTTCGCCCAGTCATGACCTCCGAGACTGCACGCCGACAGGTAGCGTGCAGTCTCGGAGACCATAGCCCAGTGCGCCCGGCAGCACGCACGCCGTCTGGCAACAGAGACATCGCGGAGTGGTTGATATCTGCTCCGACATGTGCCGCCACCATACCAGCCGGTTTTCCTGCGTGCGCACCGCAGCCAATCAGATCAGCAGCCATAGTGACGTCGTGCGCCCACTGCATGTCGTACTATCAATGAGCGGTTGATAACACGTTTGGCTGAGCCGCAGTGATCTGCGGTGATTCGCAGCTTTAAAGCGTTGTAATAGATTACACAGTGTACGCAGAGAGCTTAAATCAGTCTGTAACTGACCCTTAGGACTTGGTCTACCGCCCAATGTGTTTGTATAAAATCGTCAAAACTGTTTCAGGGTCATTTTAAGTGACACTGCCAGCTTTCGTAAACCCGCTTCTTCGCTTACCTCGACAGCCATCTCCTCAGCTTTTAATGGGTGAAAGCCTTCGGCCAAATTGAAGTTTGCAGTTAGGGCTTTGTGGGCTAAAAGTCGGTACTGGTCTGGATGGACCACAACCAGTGGCGTAGCCAAGGAGGGGGGGGGGTTGGGGGGGTTCAAACCCCCCCCAAAATTTTTCAGTTTTGCTTGCGTATATATGCACGCACACATACAAACGCACGCACGAACATACATAAAGTATGGTTGACCCCCCCCCCCCCCCCGAAAAAAATTTCTGGCTACGCTACTGACCACAACAAAGGCTCCCTCCTTGTCAGACTGCATAAGCTTGTAGACTCTCTCCTGTAGCGTGGAAACGATGCCGCGCAGGTTCATGCGGCGCCTTTGTTGTGGTCCATCCAGGCACAAGACAACCACATCCAGGGAAATGGGGCACACCCTTCCATGTTCCTTCATGGCAAGTCTGCTCAACTTTTGCTGAGGTCCGAACAAGAAGTGAGCCACCTAGTGGCAGTTGACGCAAATGTCGTTGCAGGATATTGCCTACTTGCACCTGCCAAGTTTGTTGCATTTCCTTCTTGTCCTCGCGTTTGTCCCTCAGCGTATGGTTGGAGATGTGCTTAATGTTTTGCTATTAATACTGCTGTTTGTGGAACCTATCCAACGCGTGTGACCTCTTGACGAATCTAGTCGTCAAACAGATTAGCAACTAGATGATAGCAGAGCACGAAAGGTGCAGGCAAGCAGTACTAGTCTGAAATGTTAGGTTGGGCAGGGCAGATTTATCTATCACATATAAAACGTCATCTCAAGAGTGCAAAATGACAACAAGATGGCAAGTTGGGCTTCAACCAAATTTTCAAACATGCAAAATGACATTGCACTACGAGCGGGGAGTGGCAAAAGCAGCGAGCTTTTGCTTCATGTTACTAGTTGGGTTTGAGCTTATCATTCGTAGACTGACGCTGTAATATGAGGCGATGGCTGGGTGGCAGCACAGCGTCATTTGCGGGCCACAGCTAACCGGTGGCTCGCGATCTCACAAAGGAACTGTGCCTGTGATATGAATATTAGATGTGAAGCATCTTATGGCGAAGCTTAATCCGGTGGTGGTGGTGTGCCGCGTGCCCACCCTTACTGCGCATGCGCAAACCCTTTAAAAAAAATAAAAATAAAAAAACCTCCTCTCCCCCCTCTCTCTCCTCTAGGCATCCCTCCCCGCGGCAACCACACCCTCACTGCGCATGTGCCTCCCCTCCTCTCTCCCCTCTTACACTGCACCTCTCTCCTCTAGGCATCCCTGCCCGCGGCGTCTACACTCCCCACTGCGCATGCGCGTCCCCCCCCTCTCTCTCCTCTCCTACGCTCCCCCCCTCTCTCCTCTACGCATCCCTGCCCACGGCGTTCACACTCCCACTGCGCATGCGTGTCACCCCCCTCTCTCTCCTCTCCTACGCTCCCCCCTCTCTCGCCTCGCGACGCCGACGCACGCAGCGTCTGCTAGCGAGTTTCTTGGTTGAAAAAACCGACTGCTTGCGCTGCACAACCGTTCACTGGCCACCCCGTATATATGGCAATGGATCTTGACCTCCAAGGTGGTGCCGGTGGGAGATTTCTCCTGTGCGTTGTTGAACAATAAAAATTCGCAGCGTGCGCGTTAACTAAAAGCGGAGCGCGGGTCTCTGTGTCCAGTCGGAGTCTTCTGTCTCTCATTGCCCATTAGCAGCGATTGGCATGTTCCAGTAGGAAACACTGCTCCATCACTGCCTGCTTTGCGCCTCCCCAGTTTTAGATGCGAAGCATCTTATGCTCGGGGCTCTGTCCGTCCCCCCGTCCCGCGTCCGCCGTCCCGCGTCCCGCGTCCGGCCACTTTCATGAAGTAGGCAAGCACCCATTATGCGAACCAGAACACTGTAGTAATATGAAGGCCGTCAACCCTACTACAATCATCAGAGTCATGGCCGAGAGCACAGAGAGGCTGCTTAGTAATGGCTAGGCAGGTGGTGTCTGTCGCCCAGGTTGATCCCATTCCTTGAGTCATGGCCGAGAGCACAGAGAGGCTGCTTAGCAATGGCTAGGCAGGTGGTGTCTGTCGCCCAGGTTGACCCATTCCTTGATCTTGCTTGCATGTGTTTTGAAGGGGCTTAGTCCGTCCCTCCTTCCCGCGTCCCACAGCGCATGCGCGTCCCCTCCCCCCTTTCTCTCCTACGCTCACCCCCTTTATCTCCTCTAGGAATCATCTACTCTACGAAGCGTCCCACACCCCCCCCACAGCGCGTCCCCTCCCCGATCCTCTCCTACGCTCACCCCCCTTTCTCTCCTCTAGGAATCATCTAATCTACGGAGCGGCGCCCGCGTCCCACAGCCCATGCGCGTCCTTTACCCCTCTCTCCTTTAGGAATCCTCTACTCAACGGAGTGGCTCCCGCGTCCCACACCCCCACAGCGCATGCACGTCCCCTCCCCCCTCTCTCTCTCCTCTCCTACGCCCCCCCCCCCCGTCCTTTCCTCTAGGAATTCTGTACGGAGCGGCGCGCACGACAGGTGGTGTGACAGCTGCATACTCCGCTGGGGGCGCCACGGTAGTTCCGCGGTATGAAAATGACGGAGCGCGCACGCCTCATTCTCTCTCCTGTGCAGCGCCGCGATGAGCGCTCGGACCGCTGCCGTGAAATGAGAGCGGCGACGTTCCTCCCGCTCAAGCTAATTATCTCCCCCGCTGCTTCGCATCCACACATGGTTCCCTTTAGCGGGAGATGGGGAATTTTTTTCTCCTGCGCAACGCTGCGATGAGCGCCAGCGTCAACGCCGCCGCCAGTGTAAGCGTTAGCGCCCGCTGCTTCACATCTACACATGGTTCCCTTTAGCGGGAGATGGTGTAATTTTGTCTAACATTGTAACCCAATCATGCTGTTTTTGCAGCTGCCGGTAATGGCAGCTAGATGTAGGTCGACCTGTACAAGGCGTGCACATTAAAACGCTTTATCTGATCGTTCAGGAAAAAGAAATTGTTTTCTTACAGACCATTCTGTGAACAAGCTCACATGTGCTCTGAGTAGGCGCACAAACATACACTTAGGTGAACAGATAAAATTTTTGCGAAGATAATTCAAATAAACAAATAAGTTCGTAGAAATAATTCAGGACATTCCACCTCAGCGTAAGGTTTATTTGCAGCCTTTCTTAGTACGCGTTTTACACCCAGAGCAAAAGCACCCACCATTACCGCTTCCGCCGCAGTATCCTTCATTAAATTTCTTCTTGCAGTGACTGTTGCAAAACATCCCAAAAAGTGGACAGCCGTAGGCACCCCCTGTAAGTACAATTAATTATTCACAAGTGACATGATTAATATCCATTTTCCTCGCTGTTCACAGTAACAGCGATTACTTATTTATTTATGAAAGGGAAAATGGACAACCACCCGGGTGGTTGTCTATTTTTCCTTTCTTAACCCTTCCGTCACCTTGCGGGATTCCGCAGAACTCATTTGCAATTTATTTATTTATCTATCTATTTATACATACTGCAGCCCATCATGGGCTATTGCAGGAGTTGCGATAACATCACATGTCAAGCGCAGACAAAACATCGGTCATTGGCAAAACGTGAACAAACCTAGGCGAAGCATTCCAACGTTCAACTGGTGCAGGGAAGTATCTATATTTGTACAAACCCAGTCTAGATTTAAGTGGCAAAAGATTAAGATTATGTGAGTACAAGTACAGGAACGTTGAGAAAACCGAAGGTGCTGATTTAAGTGGGCACAGCGCGTGGAGTGAACCAAGGCATGCATGAACTTCAAGCTTTGATTGTGGCGAGGTGTTGCCAGAGTGGTCAGATTAAGATTAGAGGAATTCGAATAGGGTGAACAGTTCCTATCGTTACCATGGTAGATAAAACGAATAGCTTTCTTTTGAACGAACTCAATATTGTTAATATCGTTTTTATGAAATGGATTCCAAACTATAGATGCATATTCAAGGACTGGACGGATTGGTGTTTTGTACGTAATCAGTTTGGTTTCTTGAGGGGCTACTCAAAGAGTGCACTGGAGATAACCCAGTTTTTAAAATGATTTATTACATATATTTCAATATGTTTGCTCTAGGATAGATTGCCCGTAAATAGAAGGCCTAGATACTTGTACTCAGGTACTTTAAGTAAAAAGAATTATTGAAAGAGTACGAGAAAACTGAGAGAGCTAAATGTCTAGTGAATGTCACTGAAACACTTTTGGTGAAGTTTGTACTCATTTGCCAGGCATTGCACCATGAGCAATATTGTGAGGGTAGAGTTAATAGTGTGGGAAAGAACGCAATCATGAGCTTATAGACGCATCTTAGTGGTTATGTTTTGAGGGAAATCATTAAAAAATTGAAGGGCACTTTGTACATTCCGAAGTGTGTTAGACGAAAGCTTGTGACCATTCAACTGACTATGCCATGTCTTTGTTTTTTTGCACTCTCATTGGGATGGCACACAAACGGAATGTGTGCATGTTCTCTTTTTAAATTTTTTACCGCGAATCGCAGCGAGACGCGAGATTAATCTGCCTCCGTTTTGCATGCGTTCGCATTCTCGCGCCTTGTGCATCGTGCAGACGCCATCCGCGTTCCAGCGCTTAAACTGACGAACACTTTGTAAATTCTAAAGTGTGTTCCGCGAACGCCTGTGCCCATTGAGACGGGGTCGGTCAGAATGGAACGCGATTGGACACGCTGGGCACAGCGACGCCACGCAAAAAAGCACGAGAGCTGTAGAGTCCGACGCGACCAGCGTCCTTCTGCCCGCCCCGGCGGCGACCTGGCACCATGCCAAGACACGGACGGAGGGAAGGATGGACGGACGGACGGATGGACGAACGGACGGACGGACGTGAGCAAGAAACATTATAGCCGTTCGCCTTAATATAAAGAGAAGAGGGCCAAGGACAGTACCCTGGGGCACGCCAGAGGAAACATTAGCAACAGGGGAGTGAGAAGCATTGTAGTGTACATATTGGGAGCGATCTGACAGGAAACTGGTAATCGAGCGTACGAGTTTAGGATTATTTAGAATGAGCCTTAGCTTAAAAAACCAGGAGATCCCACGCACTGTGGGAATCACTGTAATGCGAAGCAGCAAGCAAGGAGAAAATCATGCGCATGTCATGATTTACATGTTAGGACCTGTCATTTATGTTCTTCATACAGTCACGTCACGCAATACCAATTTTGGTGTATATCAAGCTAGCGAACTGGACGCAAGCGCACTATGAGCGTGGCATGCATGTCATCTGGCACATGACATGTCATGATCACCATATTACCACTTGTCATGTATGTTCATCATACAGTCACGTCATGCAATACCAAGTTTGGTGTATATCAAGCTAGCGAAACGGCCGCGAGAGTGCCGTGAGCGTGGCATGCAAGTCATGCTGCACATTATATATTATGATTTACATATTACCACTTGTCATTTATGTTCCTCATACAGTCACGTCACACAATACCAAATTTGGTGTATATCAAGCTGGCGAAACGGCCGTCAGCGCATCATGAGCGTGGCATGTAAATCTTGTAGTACATGACATGCACGTCATGATTTTCATATTACCACCTGTCATTTATGTTGGTGATGCTGAAATGTGTCATCGTAGCAATTTTTGGATATATCGAGTTAAGAAAACGGCCGCATGAGCACTATGGCCATGGCGTGTAAATCATTCTTTTCATGACAAGTTAGTCATGACTTTCATGACATAACTAGTCGCTCATGTTCGTCATACAGTCATGTTATGCCACACCAATTTTGGTATTAATCCCATTAACGATACGGCCAGAAGAGCACAAAGTCGTAGGCGGCTAGATATATAGATAGATAGATACGCTCGAAGTCGCCGAAGTTCGCTAAGAAATGCTTCGCATTTAAAACACTGCGACAACACTCCACAGTGAAACACGGTGGGCGTGTAAATTGGCAGCCAGCGCGAGGACAACGGCGGAATCATGGCAGGGCCGTGGCCACCTTGCGCGATGCGTTAGCGATGAAGTAAAGCAAGAAAGGGAAACCGGAAACATCGGCGAAAGGCGAGGAGCAAAGGGCGACGAACGTAAAATCGCAGCGAGACGGGAGACTAATCTGCCTCCGTTTCGCATGCATTCGTATTCTCGCGCTTTGTGCATCGTTTAGACGCCATCCGCGTTCCAGCGCTTTAATTTACGGACACTTTGTGAATTCCAAAGTGTGTTCGGCGAACGCCTGTGCCCATTGAGACATGGTCGGTCAGAATGGAACGCGATGCGCGCGTCTCCCTCCCTGCATGATTGGACACGCTGGGCACAACGACGCTACGCAAGCAAAGCGCGAGTTCTGTAGAGTCCGACGCGACCGGCATCCGTTTGCGCGCCCCGGTGGCCACCTGGCACCGTGCCAGGGCACGGACGGAGGGACGGACGGACGGACGGGTGGACGTAGGTGAGCATGAGACGTTAAAGGCTTTCCCCCTAATACCGACACCAGCACATGCTGTCGGTCTTCTGCCCGTTTCAGGGTGGACAACCTCCTCTCCCATTTAAGCCAGCTCCTCCTTCCCGCAAGGCACTTAGCCGTGTCCCCGATAAGGGAGACAGAAAATCGGCGTCAGTTACGTGACACGCCCCGAGTGGGCCTCGCCAGGTGACGTTGAGTTTACTCGCGTCTATTGCGGACCGAATAAAGTTGTTTCACCCAATCACTCCCTCAGTGCCAGCCCACCAGCCCTCTGAATGCACACCGAATTCGCTCGACGGATCAATTGAACGTAGGTTCGTCGCCCTTCAAATGTGTGCGTAAATGGAGTAGACGCGTGAGCTGCTCACCCTTACGAGGCAGGCCGACAATCGCGGCACGCAATACCAATGTTGGTGTACAGCGAACTAGCGAACCGGTCGCGGGCCCACCATGAGCACGGAATGAAAGTCATGTCGAACATGACATTCATGTCATAATTTTCATGTTACAACCTGTAATTTATGTCCGTCATACAGTCCCGCCACGCAAAACCCAATTCGGTACATGTCAAACTAGCGAAACGGCCGCGAGATAACCATGAGCGTGGCATGTAAATCATATCCTGCGCAACATGCATGTCATGATTTCTATGTTGCCACATGTCATTTACGTTCGGCATACAGTCCCGTCGCGCAATATCAATTTCGGTGTATATCGAGCTTGCAAACCGGCTGCAAGCGCACCATGCGCACAGCGTGTAAGTCATGTCGAACATGACATGGATATCATGATTTCCATGTTACCGCCTGTCATTTATGTTCGTCATACAGTTCCACCACGCAATACCAAATCTGGAGCCTGTCGAGCTACAGAAACGGGAGCGATCGCACCATGAGCGTGGATTGTAAGTCATGACGTACATGAGATGCATGTCATGATTTCATGTTACCACCTGTCATTCATGTTCGTCATACAGATATGTCTCATCTAAACAATTTTAGTATATATCAAGTTAACGAAACGGCCGTAAGAGCACCAAGGCCATGGCATGTAAAACATGCTGTTCATGACAAGGAAATCATGATTTTCATGACATGATCAGTCATTTATCTTCGTCATACAGTCATGGTATGGCATACCAATTTCGGTACTGATCCCATTAACGGTACGGTCAGGAGAGCACAAAATCGTAGGCGGCTAGATAGATAGATAGATAGATAGATAGATAGATAGATAGATAGATAGATAGATAGATAGATAGATAGATAGATAGATAGATAGATAGATAGATAGATAGATAGATAGATAGATAGATACGCTCAAACTCGCCGAAGTTCGCTGAAAAATGCTTCGCATTTAATAGTAGATTGTGGTGTACGACACTGTCAAACGCTTTGGACAGATCCATAAAAATCGCGTCAACTGGTGTACCAAGATCTAGTGGTTTGGCGATTTCATTGGCGAATTACTCTAACTGAGTTACAGTGCTAACACCACGATGTAATTGCATGTTATCAGAAGGCGGAAGAGGAAGGAACTGGCGGAACAGGGAGGTTAAAATATTGTGTGATTTCCAAAGGCTAAACGCCTTTATTTCGCAGCTTGACGGGATAACTGGTCTTGTTTTGATCATCCCCTGCCGCTGGTCAACAGCGCAGTCAAATAAAAAAAAACCAAATGGTGCACAGTCACACTCATGGTAATGTACAAATCCATTACATTAAATAAAAAAATATATGGTTGATCCCTCCGTCGTAGGAATCGATATAACACTAAAGTAAAACGTCTTCTTACAGTAGTTTAATGTTTATTGTACATTAATATAAGAGAGCTTATACGGTGTCTGTTGGTGTTTCACAGCGAAAACACCGTTCAACGTAACTGCAAGTTGACGCTTAGTGATACATTCCGATCCCGACGATTACCGGCCATGATTTATGATTGATTAATGATTAAACGTGCCCTTGTGGTCATTGCCAGTGGTAGCTGTAGTAGTTAACGATGAGAGCGGAACCAAAGAAAGCGGTGTGACTGACAGCCAGAAGAGCGCGATTGATTGCACGCCAAACTTGGGCTTAGGTCGCCTGCTCGCGCCACGTTAGAGTTATTAGACAGATTTAGTTGGCCGTCCAGAAGCTCTGCGGGTGGAGCCTGCCAGCGACTTCCAATGGGCCGAGCGCAACGGCCGAGCGCAAGTGGGGAACGTGCAGTCACATACAGGCATCCAGGCGAATCTGGCGCGTTGTAGAGCTGCTTTTGGTATGGATGGCTGGATGGATGCTATGAGCCACGCCGACGCTTGGTAAAGGTCGCCACCTGGTAATGTGTTAAGGAGTTGATAAATTTCACTTCTCCCATTGGAAACACGCCGAATAGGACGGCCACGTAGAGGCGACGAGTTGAAGGAACTAGTCGTGGATGTCACGGTCATGATGCCTTACAACACTTTACCAAGACCACTGTGAGAGTTAGTGGTAGATATAAAAGGCGTGTATTTTAAGCCTACAATGTGTGTGACAGTGGCGCAGTGGATAGCGTGCCCGGCATCTGTTGTCGCCAACCGAGAGGGCGTGGGTTCGACTCCCATTGACGAAACTTTTTTCTTTGTCTTTTGATGATGCGTATTTTTCCGACGTCATTTCCGTGACGGCAGTACGTTACTGAAGCCTTGGTGGACTGAAGCCTTGGTGCCCGGCATAAAACACTTTCGTGTTAAAAGGCAGAATGATACAGCGAAGAAATTAGTTTCGTCGCAAGGGCAAAACAATGAATGCGGGTAAAACAATGAATGAAATCTTGCCGAATGTGTCCACGTAATTGCTGTCGCAACTAAATTAGAACCCTGGTGATTAAGTGTTTTAAGGGACCGTAAGTAATAAACGTACAGCCGAGAAAAGCAAGAACCGAAACACACGAAAAAAGAAAAATTCGGCATATCCCACCACGTACCGTGGCAATCGATGCCATGCAAAGCATGCGGCGGGAACGGGACTGGTGTAAAATACGAACACTTTGTTCTAAGATCACCCGGGTTTAACGACGAAAATCGAAGGACAAATTCCAAAGCTTGTTCGGCGAAAGCCTGTGGCCGTTCAACTACGTCATGTTTTTTGTTTCTTTTCTTATCTGCTTCCTTGTTATTTCTTTTTTTTGTTTACTTCTTTTCTTTTTTTTCGTTTTGTTTTCTTTCTTTTTTTCTCTCTCTCAGCAATCACGTGATTCATGGGAGAGTGTAAGGGGGAGAGGCCACAGCTGGCACCGTTTCAGGGCACGGAAACGGTGCCAGCTGGGCACGGCTGCACCTATAGTTTATTGGCCGCCATAAAAAACATTATCGCCGTATATGCCTCCTATGCTATGATACGCAATGAATGTAAGGAATACCTACGACACGCTTCTTGCTAATGCTTTCTGCAACCATGCTCTGACTTAACAAAACCGGCTTCAAAGATTCGGTGAGAGTGGCTACTGTAATGCGAGCATAATCTACACCTAAAAGGCGCGTAACCTGTGCGCTAAAGGTGGCACTCATTTTGAGCGGCTCTCATTTGGACTTCGGGTGGCTCATTTTGGACGATAGACGGCTTCCTTTTTTGTGCGCGGGGGGCAATTATAGCCATGAATATTGCTACAGTCCTCGTACAGACGTAACTCATGAAAGCGCCTCTATCGGCAACAATCGCAGATTTGGAAAGATGTTCTCAGCCGCTCGCACAGGGTAGCAATCGCGGAACGACGCCTTTTCCGATGCCAGTGCTTTTCGTGCTTTCCGCGCTTAGCCAGTGGTCAGAGCGACAGTCCGGCCGCGTTATCAACGCGATCAGCCAGCCGCCAGTGATGGACGTTAAGAATAGCATAGCATAATTCATAAGGCATCGCTATGCGATAGTACCCCTGCAGCGCCGTAACAGTACAATCACTGCTGTCGTCTGTTTCAAGCTGCCGCCGAGTTCGCTGACGCCTTAGCCCTAGGGTGACAAGATTTGACTCTTTAGTGACCGAAGCGGCCCACGCTACAAGCGCGCAGTTTCTCTCAACGGCCTCGTCGCCTCCATTGTCGTTTTCACTAAGAACTTCATGTGGACGCGTTTGCCTGAGTGTGCACGAAGTCTGCCGAAAAAAAGCAGAAGCGCTATCACTACGGTTCTCTCACGGCTGCTAACAACTTGCCGTATTTTGATAGCAAATGGGAACGAAAACTCCACAAGCGAAGCACCAAAGCACGGCGCAGTAGTTTGCCGCCGCTTGCGTCGTCTGCTCACGTACCCCGTCAAATCTACTGCCGTGGCCGCTTTGGCGTTGGAGGCAGCGCGCGACTGTGGCGGCTCCTAACGTATGCACGGTGGCTATTCGCCTCGTGCACAGGTATGGTGGCGCCACCGCTCGGCAAAAGTGGTAGCACCCTAATCCAAACCGCCATAGGATCCCATGCATTTTGAATGAAGTTTGCGCATCCGTTGTGCAAAAACAAACGAGCGCCATCTCTCGAAAATATTTCACACTGACCGCTAGACACCTCCTCGCTTCCACCGCAGTTCGTTTGCTCCAAGTTAACTCCTCTCTCCCCCTTTTTTTTATTTCCTTCGGTTGCCGTGGGAGCGCGCGCTGTGCGGTCGTGCGGTCACCAGCGCATCCAACATGACGGGGTGGGCTCGCCGCTTCCGCCGTGACTTTCTTGGACGTTGCAAAGTTAAAATTGTGTAAAACTACTGCCGTGGCCGCTTTGGCGTTGGAGGCAGCGCGCGACTGTGGCGGCTCCTAACGTATGCACGGTGGCTATTCGCCTCGTGCACAGGTATGGTGGCGCCACCGCTCGGCAAAAGTGGTAGCACCCTAATCCAAACCGCCATAGGATCCCATGCATTTTGAATGAAGTTTGCGCATCCGTTGTGCAAAAACAAACGAGCGCCATCTCTCGAAAATATTTCACACTGACCGCTAGACACCTCCTCGCTTCCACCGCAGTTCGTTTGCTCCAAGTTAACTCCTCTCTCCCCCCTTTTTTTTATTTCCTTCGGTTGCCGTGGGAGCGCGCGCTGTGCGGTCGTGCGGTCACCAGCGCATCCAACATGACGGGGTGGGCTCGCCGCTTCCGCCGTGACTTTCTTGGACGTTGCAAAGTTAAAATTGTGTAAAAGTGGTGGCCACACGTTGCACGATCAGCCCTGACTTCGCTCAGCTGCCATCGCATCAACGGAAATGATTCAGGTGCTTCAGTCGTGCACTTTTGTTCATTGGCTGTTCAAGATGGCCTCCTACAAGACGGCGTTTTTCTTTGACAGCCAGCTATGTGTGTAGTTTTCGGCGTAGCAGCGGTTTGATGACGCGAGAAGGGGAACTGGTGCTACATCGTGAGAACCGCTGATATGACGGCAACCTTTACGAAGTTACTGTAAGCGCACGATTGTGCTACAGTTGAAACCACCACCGTGGTTGAAACACCGCGCCTGGCCTCGCGCGTCAGCTTTATAGCACTGTGCGGTAAGAAGTGTGTTGTTGCGTCGGTTAATATTGAATTGCAGTTGGAATACAGTTTTTACAAAGGTGAGTGAGGCTGTAAGTAGTCGCCCTTCTTTATGCTCGCGAGTCCACTAACATTACTTCTAGAATCGCATTCTATGTGGAGTTTCACGCACCGAAGGAGAGTCTTGCATACGAGCTATACTACACGCGTGCACATTTCCTATATAAATCTCAGTAATGCCGCGCGTACGCATTTCCTATATAAACCTGAGTAATCTTGTGCATAATTTAAAGCGCATGTGACAGAGGATCGTGGCTTCAACGGGGAAAGTGATTAGATTTTGAGAAATGTGTTGTTGAAATGCAGTTTGAAGCTCCTCAATTTTATACGGTCTTTGAAATAATAATAAAAAAAACCGTGCGAATGATTGTGGGTCACTCGCTTTAATACTTTCACACATTATTATGGAGCTGTGTGGCGCCTGTTACAACGTCAAGTTAGCTAACCGTATTTTTTTTCCTTTTGGCAGAATTGGCCGTATAGTTAGGGTAAGGCTGGGCAAAATGAGACACGGGGCAAAACGCGACATTTTGGCTTTGCCGACCTCTATAGCTAACACAGAAAGAACTTTGCTTTGTTCCTATATTTCAGTGAGAGGTGCTGGTAGTTGTCCACCTTTTTATGTGTAAAAGTTGATGATTGCTCACAGCGTTCGCGTGGGAAAAATTACGCGACTGGTGTCAGTGTGTTCGTGACCCGTCAAAAAAGGGGCGAAATTCTTCTCGGTCAAATTTTCGGACCCGTGCATGAAGCTACTCTGGCGTCAGTACAACAACGTAAGTATTTATATTGTTACTATATACTACTAGCTACATGCCACCAAAATTTCAGTTCACTTGGTGCGCGGGGCCAAAGCGGAAATTTTTCTGAATTTAGGCATGTGAGGGGGGGCAAAACGCGACAAAAAGGCATTGAATTGCCTTAGAGAGTGTCTCATTAGGTGAACTATTTACATACACTCATTATATAGTATATTTTATTGTTCAGGAAAGTTCGGACGCAGAAGAGAATATTATATAGAGCTTCCTGGGAGGGAAACGACATAAAAAAGCACTGACTGCTGTTCAGGACACCCACTCCATTCGTGCTGCATCGAGATTTTTCTGCGTTCCCAAGGATGCTCTCAAGAGGCGAACGCAAATTTGGAAGAATCTTTAAGTCAAGCCGTTCACAAACACGTCTCGCGATCGAGTTTTCCTTCAATACCAAATTTGTGCTAGAAAATTCGAATCTAGCACAGTTTTAAATTCATCGCCTCACGAAGCCCGGCTGACGAAGCTGAAAGCCACGAAACGCCCGTGCAGTTCTGCACCAAAACGGCAAAAGGAGGCGAAGAAGATGTGTCAGAATATATCTAGCCTCCAATCGTTGAATAATCCACTGAAGTGCAAGCTTTCAACAAAATACAACAATAGTACAAAGAAAGACTGGTGGTGTTTGATCTGCACGGAGTTTTGGAGCAAAACAGCACCGGATTCTGTCTGGATTCAATGCGTGGAGTGCAAGGACTGGGGTCATGAAGGCTGCGTGAGGGCCCACGGAGTTTAGTTTCAAGTGCTCCTACTGGAAAAACTCAAGGGTTAAATTTTTTTTCACACTGTCTCGTTTTGCCCCGCAGGTTGGGGCAAAATGAGACATCTGGTGCATTTTTTATTTCTTTTTTAAAATAAACTTTTTAACAGTGGCAACATGGTCATATTTATGTAGCACATACCTTGTACCCAAAGGAAAGTTTCTGCATTGTCGTTTAAGGGTAAAGAGTGAAATAAAAATAAATATTCACTATTCTCAAAATTTTGTCTCATTTTTCCCCACCTTACCCTAAGTGCTCGGCGAAGATGAGAACGTGTATTTTATGCGTTTCCTGAGCAAGCATACACCGCTGATGTACATTGTTGTTGTACTGTTTAGAGTGTTCAATAAAACGAGAAGTCTTTTATGCTGCATTGGTTTTCATTTCGTCTGTGTTAGCAGATCGCGCAAAAAACTTCAACGCATGCACGTTAGAAACGCATGCATTGCGTCGCGCACGTGCACAGTAATAATAAACGGGCCCGTCATTTTCAAACAAATAAAACAGAAAAATCGACGTAACAAACGTCATGGCTGTCTAGTGGAGCAGCGTCTGCAATGCAAGTATCAAACCTGAATGAAAATTGCAAAAAAAAAAAAGAAAAACGGCTAAACCGCTTTTTGCCACCGTTCACCGTTGGTGGCACCACATGTACAGCTCAAAGCAGCAGCGCACGAGGCGGATAGCGGGGCATGCGCTCAGGCGCCATTTAGCAGGTCTGCCTCTGCCGTCCATTGATCGTGTACGCCGCTCGTGCTCGGGGTCCGTTAATCGAGGTTGTGCTACCCGTTGAACCTTTCCCAAGCGCCATGGAGGAAGCAATACTACGTAGAGACTATTATGTCCCATATTGTGAAGCCACAAGCGGAGGGATGGAGAGGGGTCCTCCTTGCCACATTAGTTACGCTTCATCTCGCTTGCGCATGCTCGAATGGCACTCGCGGAGAGCAGGCGACTTCCGTCGCACCAGGCCGCCGCCAGCGGACAAACGAGCCGGAAAACCGAAACTTTTGTGCTGATCAGGAATAAACGTGCTGCGATGCTGTCTTATTGCGTGCTTGGTGTCACTCATAGCCTCAATACGGCCCATATTGTGCTTCTCCAATAAACTTAGTTTTGCACTTGGTGTTCAATCAGCTGAATTCAAGCTAGCAACGAGCACGAAACGCGAGGAGGATGCGAACAATTCAAACAGCTTCGTAAATCGTCTCACTGTGTCAAACGCTTTTCTTAGGCAAGTATAATTTTTGACGCTGGAAGTTTCGGTAAGCCACCAGGCCACTGCTTTCCAATCGTTAATTGTGACCGTTGTACACGTAAACAGGTCACCGCCGCCTCTCACATTTAAAGGAGTCGGCGCTGTCGTTCTCGTTTTGGAATTCTAGCCTTCCAGCGCTGAGGGACAAAATATCACAGTGTCGAAGAACAGCGAAGCTGCGGCACCAACCATATTCAATGAAGCTGTCGCGGGCTTCGAAAACAACTGCTTTTGACGGCACGAAAAATTAACTAAACGCGCAACCGTGAAAACTGGGGCACACTGTAGCCCCCCCTCCCCCCCTCCCCCCTCTGCACATTGCATCATATGTCAAATGCAACGACTGGATAAAAAGATCCACGCATATCCAGGGAGTGAATGATGATGAGTGGGCGAAGCTCCGGACGTTCATCGGTAAAAACCGTGAATCTTCCGTGAATTTCACCCAGTGCATCATGAAAGACGTGACAAACACTATATATACAACGAAATGATTTTATTGTTCGTAAATGGTAGCTAGACGTGGCTTTCGTTCACCCTTCATTATAACTGCTTTATGGTCGGTAAAGTGTAGGGATAGGGGTTCTTGGATGGGCCGTAATGGGAAGTTTGCAAAGACGAGATCGATGCAGGTTCCTCGGATGGTTGTGGGTTGCATGTGGTCGAACGAAATGCACCTGGGACCATATCGAGACGAGATCGATATAGGTTCCTCGGATGGTTGTAGGTTACATGTGGTCGAACGATATGCAATGGTCGAATGGTCTAGTGACCATTCTGAGACCTAGAGGTGGCTACTACGACGACGACTACGACGACGGACGGCGGACTAGCCTACGCCCTAAGGAGCTTCGCCCCTAAAAATGGGGGGACCCTTAAGCTTCGCCTTTAGGACTTGAACGCGATAGCGATATCCTGTCCCTGGTGCGTACTTCAATCACTTAGTGCATAGTATGTAATGGGCAGCATGCTTTAAACCACGAGCAATTAGGCGCGTGAAATGTTTTCGAACTTGCTATGGGCCCACTACGGGGTCTTAAGTTACGTGTGTGAATTTTCTAATGGGTGTCTGGCTTTAAACAACGATGTCGTTGTGATATTCACATGTTCTGACGTCCGATGGTAATGTACGCTTGCACCACGCAATATTACTGCAATATTAGGGTAAGGTGGGGCAAAATGCGCCAAGAATGTGAAAATGGTGAATATTTATTTTTATTTCACTCGTTACCATTAAACATCAATGGAGGAACTTTCCTTAAGGTACAAGGTACGCGCAACATATATATCACCAAGTTGCCACCGTTCAAGAGTTTTTAAAAATAAATCAAAAATGCTCCAGATGTCTCATTTTGCCCCAACCTGCGGGGAAAAACGAGACAGTGTGAAAAAAAATTCATCCCTTCAGTTTTTGCAGTAGAAGGACTTGAAATTCACTCCGTGGGCCCTTACGCAGTCTTAATGAGCCCAAGTCCTTGCACTCCAGGTATTAAATCTAGACAGAACGCGGTGCTGTGTTGCTCCAAAACTCTTTGCAGATCAAACACCACCACTCTTTTTTTGTGCTAACGTTGTCTTTTGTTGAACGCTTGCACTTCATTGGATTATTGAACGATTGGAGGCTAGATATGTTCTGACGCATCTTTTTGCCGTTTTGATGCAGAACTGCTCAGGTGTGTCGTGACTTTTAACTTCGTCAGCCGGGCTCTGTGAGGCAATGAATTTAAAATTGTGCTAGATTCGGATTTTCCAGCGCTTTTTTTTTTAATTTCGGTATTCGAGAAATGTCATTAAAACACGATCCCAAGACGTGTTTGGGAACGACCTGACTTGGAGATTCGGCCACTTGTTTCATGCGGCTCTTGAGAGCATCCTTGAGAACGCTGAATAACTTCGATGCAGCGCGAATGGAGGGTGTCATGTCCTGAACAGCAATAAGTGCTTCTTCATGTCGTTTTCCTCCCAGGAAACTCTACATGATATTCTCTTGTACGTCCAAACCCTCCTAAACAAAGAAATATAATATATAGTGAGTGTAAGTAAATTGTTCCATTAATAAGACACTCTCTAAGGCAACTCGATGCCTTTTTGTCGCGTTTTGCCCCTCTCACATGCCAGAATTTAAAAAAAAATTTCCGCTTTGTCCCCTGGCACCAAATGAACTAAACTTTTGGTGGTATGTAGCGAGTAGTCTAAAGTAACAAAATAAATACTTACATTGTTGTACTGACGCAGGAGTACCTCAATGCAAGGATCAGAAAATTTGACCGAGCAGAATTTCGCCCCTTTTTGACGGGTCACGAACACACCGACATCAATCGCGTAATTTTTCCCACGCGAACGCTGTGAGCGATCATCAACCTTTGTACACTGTCAATTTTTATGAAAGGGAACACGCGAGCGCGTGGCCCGCGCGCTCCGGCGGCTGCTTGCAGCACCTTCAAGCGTGAGTGATAGCAACCACAGCCTATTTTCGTGTCATCTAGTGGCGAGCGAAACAACCAGTCATAGGTGATATGTAGCCCACAGAGTCGATGCAGCCGGCTGCAAGATTGCAACCCCCTCCCCTTCAAAGCGATTACGCAAGAGGCTGGGCAGCGGCGTGTCGTCTGCTGCTGGTAAACTATGCTTGGCATGCGAGCGCACTCGAAACGGTCAGCCGCTTGGCTTTCACGCGTTGCGCTTCGGCTGATTTAGGGTACGTACTCACTAGCGGCAAAAACGCGCGCGAGACGTCGCGTGCGGCAAGCGCGCTCGCAGCAGGCGCGTGCGTTCCCGTTCCCATTCGCGTTTTACGCGTAGCGGCAGCAATTCTTGAAGTCTTAGGGTAGGTACTCACTAGCGGCAAAAACGCGAGCGACACGCCGCGTGCGGCAAGCGTGCTCGCGGCAGACGCGTGCTTTCGTGTTTCCATCCGCGTTTTACGCTACAAGGCAGTGATACTTGGAGTATCGAGTTGTATAAGACTTCAACAATTGCCGCCGCGCCGCGTAAAACGCGAATGGGAACGGGAACGCAAGCGCCTGCCGCGAGCGCGCTTGCCGCACGCGGCGTGTCGCGCGCGTTTTTGTCGCTAGTGAGTACGTACCCTTATACGACTCGAGACTCCAAGTATCACTGCCTTGTAGCGTAAAACGCTAATGGAAACACGAACGCACGCGCCTGCCGCGAGCACGCTTGCCGCACGCGGCGTGTCGCTCGCGTTTTTGCCGCTAGTGAGTACCTACCCTTAGAGTGGTTTAGGCGGCAGCGGCGCACTCAGGTCAGCTTTTCCTGGTGGTTTGCCGTCTTGAAATCCCTCGCCGAATGCTGCGGAGAACCTTTTAGATATATTCCCACTATGCCGAGAACGTGTCGCCTGCCAATAAAAAAAGTTACTAGTATGTCAGCGCTGTACGCTTTAAGGTCATGTACAGTGCCGCTGGGGTCTTGATGAGAGCGCGAGATGGTGTTGTGTAGCAAACAGGAGAAAAGGTCTCGTGGTGGTTCGGGGGATGTTCATCGATATTTATTAGTAACGTAAAAGACGTGAGCATGAAACGCGAAAAGACATATTTTCAATTACTTCATCGCAACTGAAACAAATACGCCAATTCTCGTTTTACTTTTGACATCAACTGACAAAAAATATACCACATTGCAATACTTGTCAATACTTAGTGCCGTAACCATTTGTGGACATGACAGCTGGCACTCCAGTTCGTAGGAATTCACACAGAGCGGCCGTTAGGGACGTGTCACTTCTCAGCATCTCCCACTCCTCCTTGATGACAACCCAAAGGTCGTCCGCCGAGAGTCCCTGTAAGGACCAGTCTGCCAGCGCGCTTTCCGAAAGTGCCTAAACGTTTTATACTATGCTCAGATCTGAAACGCCCCTAAGCATTGACATGTGTCGCAATGTGCAACTTTTTTCTGTTCAGTGAGAGCTTTCAAAACGGCAACCCACCACGAAAAGTTCATCTGGCTGCACCGCTGTCGCCTAAATAAATAAATCAGCCGAAGCGTAACGCGTGTAAGCCAAGAGCAGAGTTTCCCCGTTTCGAGTACGCTCGCGTGCCAAGCATAGTTTACAAGCAGCAGACGACACGCCGCGAGCCCGGCCTCTTGCATAATCGCCTTCAAGGGGGGAGGGGGGTTGCTATCTTGCAGCCTGCTGCATATCACCCATGGCTGGTTGTTTTGCTCGGCACTAGATGACGCGAAAAGAGGCTGTGGTTGCTCCCGCTCACGCATGAAGGCGCTGAAAGCAGCCGCCGGAGAGCGCGGGCCACGCGTTCGCGTGTTCCCTTTCATAAAAATTGACAGTGTACATAAAAAGGTGGACAACTAACAGCAGCTATCGCTAAAATAGAGAAACAAAGAAAAGTACTTTTTTGTATTAGCTATAGAGGTCGGCAAAGTCAAAATGTCGCGTTTTGCCCCGCGTCTCATTTTGCCCCGCCTTACCCTACGTGTTGCATTGTGACGGCTGTATACAAGACGCGTGTGTTTCTAAAGCAGGAAAGTTATTTTCACTGCATTTCCAAGCAGAGGAAGTTATTTTCAGCGTAATTCCAAGCAGAAGCTCGGCTGTGTGGTAGAACACTTGCTTGCCACGCAGGCTTCCTCGGCTGGATCCTCACTCGGGCCCGGAAATTTTAATACGAAAGTGTTTTATGCCGGGGTCCACCAAGATTTGAGTGACGTATTTCCGTCACAAAAATGACGTCGAAAACACACACATGATCAGAAGAGAAAGAAGAAAAACTTCCCCATCTTCCGCTAAAGGGAACCATGTGTGGATGCGAAGCAGCGGGGAGATGGTTAGCCTGAGCGGGAGAAACGTCGCCGCTCTCGTTTCGCGGCAGCGGCCCGGGCGCTCATCGCGGCGCTGCACAGGAGAGAGAATGAGGCGCGCTCCGTCATTTTTATACCGCGGAACTACCGTGGTGCCCCCAGCGGAGTATGCAGCTGTCGCACCACCTGTCGCGCGCCGCTCCGTAGATGATTCCTAGAGGAGAGAACGGGGGAACCGTAGGAGAGGAGGAAGAGAGAGGGGACCCGTATGCGCTGTATGGGTGTGGGACGCGGGAGCCGCTTCGTAGAGTAGAGGATTCCTAGAGTAGAGAAAGGGGGGTGAGCGTAGAGAGAGGGGGGAGAGGACGTGCATATGCTGTGGGGATGTTGGACGCGGGCGCCGCTCCGTAGAGTAGAGGATTCCTACAGCAGAGAAAGGGGCTGAGCGTAGGAGAAAGGGGAAGAGGACGCGCATGCGCTGTGGTACGCGGGCGCCGCTCCGTAGAGTAGACGATTCCTACAGTAGAGAAAGGGGGTGAGCGTAGGAGAGGAGAGATAGGGGTGTGGAACGCGGGCGCCGCTCCGTAGAGTAGAGGATTCCTAGAGTAGAAAAAGGGGGGTCAGCGTAGGAGAGGAGAGATAGGGGGAGGGGACGAGCATGCGCTGTGGAATGTGGGACGCGGGGGCCGCTCCGTAGAGCGGAGGATTCCTAGAGGAGAGAAAGGGGGGTGAGCGTAGGAGAGGAGAGAGAGAGAGGGGATGCGCATGCGCTGTCGTGGTGTGGGACGCGGGAAGAATGGAGTCAACCTGGGCGACAGACACCACCTGCCTAGCTATTGCTAAGCAGCCTCTTTGTGCTCTCGGCCATGACTCTGGTGACTGTAGTGGTGGTTGACGGCCTTATATTGTACTACAGTGTTCTGGTTCGCATAGTGGGTGCTTCCCTACTTCATGAAAGTGGCCGGACTCAAGAGGGACGCGGGACGGATGCGGGACGGACATAGCCCAGAGAATAAGATGCTTCGCATCTAAAAGTTCCGTCAGCGGGAGTCGAACCTACGACCTCTTCGTCCTCGGCAAGAGATGACGGGCCCGCTATTCACTGCGCCACGGTCACATACTCTGTAGGCTTTAAAAACAAGCCTTTTATATCTACCACTGTCCTCTCACAGTGCTCTTGCTAAAGTGAAGTAATGCATTATGACCATGTAATGCACGATTAGTTTCTTCAAAGCGTTCTTTCTACGCGTCCGTCCCATTCGGCCCGTTTCGAAAAGAAAAAGTGCAATATTGTCGACGCATTAACGCACTGCCAGGGGGCGACCTTACCCCTAGCATCGTCTTCGCTCATAGCATCCGTCCATAGAAGAATAACTCTGCGACGCGCGAGTGCTTTGCGTGGCCTTAACTCCACGTTCCTAGCTCGCCCCGCGAAAAATCGCAGCTGGCCAACAGGGAAGACACGACGCGCGTTGCGTTTCCCTCTGGTCGGGCAGCGTTGTTTAATAAGTCTAACATGCCGCGCGTAGGCCACCTTAGCCCAAGTTCGGCGTCCAATCCGTGACGCTCTTCTGGCTGTCGCACCGCTTTCTCTGATTACGCTCTCACCGTACAGCTACCACAAGCACCTACGACCACAAGGGTTTGTTTAATCATTGATCATGCACTTTAGTCGTCGGGATACAGATGTACCACCAAGCGTCAACGTGGATGCATCCACGTTAAATGGTGCTATAACTGTCAAACACCATCAGACATTGTGCAAGCTCTCTTATATCAATGTACAGTAAACATTCAACTACATCGGTAAGGACACGTTTCACTTTCGTGTTATATCGATTCCTATGACGGAGGGATCAACCATGTTTTTATTCTTTATTTTATTTACATTTTTCTCGATTCTACGGGCACGGACAAGATGACGTTTTTTAGCTCACGACCGCCTACCTCGGAATTTCTGCGAAGCGAGCTCTTTAATGCTATCGGCTAAAAATGCGTATTCGCAACTCCAGAAGCTCTGCCAACAACATGGTCAGATAGTGTTGATGCAGACGACACGAGACGAAGGCGTGACCGAGGAATCGCAGTAGGCTTTGCGGAAGCACGTGATTCGCGCAGAGTTTTTGCTATGCGGCTCGAATGGCGACTGCCTCTCCTTAGCTCAACTTCCTCCATGCCTAGAGCCCAATATATGCCTTTAAAGTACATATACATTATACGTTACTGGCTAACTCTCCTTTTCGATTAGAGGGTAACTGTGGGTAGGATTGTACCACCAACTACATTTTATTGCGGTAGTATTTATATGGACAATCTCGGCTGGTTTTCAACGTCGGCGTCGCCGTCATGTCCCGTATATGTATATGAGTTATATATTTATAAAAGCCACAAAGAAAAATATTTCAAAAACTGTTATCGACGCGCGGAATCGAATGAGGGACCTCTCGCTCTGCAGCGCGCGGTGCTAACCGTTGAGCCACGAAAGCGCACGTCCTTCAACGTTCAAACGGCGAGCTATTTATATACAGCGTGTTTTCAGCGTGTTTTCAGCATTACAAGCGAGATGGGGCAAAGGGCGCGCTCGGCGGGGCTTTAGCTCGGCGCCCCGCTCGTACTCTGCCCCGTGGGGGGTAGACGCCCGTGCGCGCGCGCGCTAATTTCGCGGTGGGCGAGAACTGTACGTCTTGGGCTTTCGCCGGAACGATTGCGTTATAGTTACCGAGCGCACGAAGGTCACTTCGCTCGCTGCAGTCCCCCCGTTTGAGAAAAGAGCACGCTTTTCAAACACAGCGAAGTAACAACTGTGACACTTGTTAGTTCGCGCTCGTCTGTACCTGTGAATACGTTTCGTGTGTCGGTTTTGTTTGAGCAGCGCGTTAAGTGTCAAGCTGTGAACGTTGTTAGTTGGCTCTCGTACTGTGCGTGTTGTTTTTGTGCGTCATGTGTGCGTGAGCAGCGCACTACACGTATCGACCTACTTGCATTTCGTCGCTTGACATTCCAATCTGTTGCTGTGGCATTCATTGCTTCGCCTTGTGGCGAAACTGTGACTTTTTGCTAACCTTTTTAATTATTTTAGCACGACTATTGTTTTCCCCCTAGCCACAGGGAACTTTATATCTAAGCGTGGTTCACTAAGGAATTACACTGTTTAGTTTCTAGAAGCTTCAGTACCATGGTAGGTTCAGGAAAACAGAATAATCTGCAGCGTTATGCGAAAAATTTCAGGTATCTCGTAGCCGGGCTAAATGTTTGATGCGTTGTGGCATTGACGCGTATTTTAAGTTTGTCAAAGAGAGCGCGAAATGCATTCCCGAACCTTTATGGACCTATGTAAATAAATACATTCTGAGTAGACTGAGACTTGAGTGATAAATCATGCTCTTTGCGCCGCCACATCTAGGAGCACGTCGCGCCATCTGTAGCAAGCGCGGCGAAGAAAGAATTGAACTGCCAGGTTAGCAAACACTCCGCAAATCAAACGCGAAACTTCCGACTTGAGTCCAGCTGTAAACATGTTTCGCGCTTCTCCTCTCCTGGAAATATGTGCTGTTTTCATGTGTGAAACGTCGAGAAACCTTCATCGTCAGTCCGGAATGTCTACAGCACTTGCATTGCAGGCAGCGGAAGCAACTTCTTCAGGTACGTACTATCGCGATGGAAAGAAACGCGAACAGCGGAAAGCGTGGCTTTCGACTCAGTCAAACTGCGACATGCCTTGACTGTCGCTAGGCAAAACTTGTGCTTTCAGCCGGCGTCACCGTAGCGCCAGACCCCTGCAAACTGCTTGTGCTCATGCACCAAATGTGCTTATCATTTTCGAGTCAAGCCTGGAACTCGGAACGCACACGCGGTTCCATAATGGAGGGTTCCGGAAATTTCGACCATCTGGTGTTCTTTACGTGCACTGACATGGCAAGTATACAGGCCTCTGGCATTACGCCTCCATCAAAATGTGACCGCCGCGTCGGCACCGAACCCGTGACCTTCGGGTCAGCCGAGCACGATAAGCCCTGCTCCACCACGGTGGACAAATATGTTGCCATATATGAAAGTCCATAATTTTTTCATAGATCTGCAGATTGTTTAACTTATCTTGATTACATTTAATCAATTGCGTTGATCGATTTTGGAATGCAACGCACTCTGTCCTTTGTAGTTTTCGAGCCTTGAGAATAAAATAAATCATAATAATTGCTGTACTTTAAAGCCCACAAAGCGCAGTATCGTAATTAGGGACGCCGTAGTGTAGGGCTCCAGAAATTTCGACGATCTAGTATTCTTTAACGAGCACATAAATTTAAGCGCACACGCCTGTAGGACATCGCCTTCATTTAAACGTGTGTGCCGCACTCGGGACTTAATCGCACGACCTTCGGGTCTGCAGACGAACAGTATAACCATTAAACCGCCGCGGTGGGTATTTGGGGAAGTGTAATATTAATATTGCATTTTCAAAACTGCGCATTATGCACACATTGTTTATTGCAATTCCGAAGCCTAATGTTTTACGTTTGTTTTTAAATTCCATTGAGAGATTCCTATGCTTCATGCGCTGTATTTTCTCACTCCGTATGACCCTTTTGTCCACATTGGTTGGTTGCTATATTTGCAACTGTATTTTACTTCTTAAGCGGTGTTGCTTGCCATCATGTCTTGGGAAATTATGCTATAGCTGCGTTGTGGCTATTTTGTCATGCCGACTACATGACTAAAACAAGACTGCCAATAAATACTTGTATTTTCATACTTACTTTGTGCGTACACCAATCTGGCTTCCACATAAGTCCTGTCCAGAAAGGCTGCAGAGACACCATGCATAATTATTCAGCATCACTTGACCCTATGTATTTAATTTTATTAGGTACAAACAACGGAGCCGCAAGTGTAGCTGAAATATATATGGATCTTTTGTACAGTTTAAATAGATTTCCTGACCTAGGGATACATCCGCAAGAAAACCCACAAAAGCATACAATTCTAGAGCCCGTGAAGAACATCGCTCAGTATTGTAATAATTCGCAACGATGCGCTTTTCCGGGAATACATCTATAGAGGAATATAAGTAAGATTGCATTGAAATTCTGTACTTTCTATCACAATCGGTACGCATGACTCGTAGCATAAGCTTTACCGGCCCGTCTGATCCCTTTGTAGACGTTTTGTTGCCTAACTGTAAACCATGGATGAAAGAAAGAAATAGGAGGGAGCACGCGTAGCGTGCACCAGCTAACCTCCTCTGAAGCTGCTTGCTCCCTACCTTCGTGCTCATTTACCTTGATGATTCTGTTTCCTTTCCTTTTTTATATGTGAAGCATCTTATGGCGAAGCTTAATCCGGTGGTGGTGTGCCGGCGTGACCACCCTTACTGCGCATGCGCAAACCCTTTCAAAAAAATAAAAATAAAAAACCTCCCTCTCCCCCTCTCTCTCCTCTAGGCATCCCTCCCCGCGGCAACCACACCCTCACTGCGCATGCGCCTCCCCACCTCTCTCCCCCTCTTGCGCTCCCCCCTCTCTCGTTTAGGCATCCCTGCCCGCGGCGTCCACACTCCCACTGCGCATGCGCGTCCCCCTCTCTCTCCTCTCCTACGCTCCCCCCTCTCTCCTATAGGCATACCTGCCCGCGGCGTCCACACTCCCACTGCGCATGCGCGTACCCCTCTCCCCTCTCCTACGCACCCCCCTCTCTCGCCTCGCGACGCCGACGCAGGCAGCGTCTGCTAGCGAGTTTCTTGGTTGAGAAAACCGACTGCTCGCGCTGCACAATCGTTCACTGGCCACCCCGTATATATGGCAATGGATCTTGACCTCCAAGGTGGTGCCGGCGAGAGATTTCTCCTGTGCGTTGTTGAACAATAAAAATTCGCAGCGTGCGCGTTAACTAAAAGCGGAGTGCGGGTCTCTGTGTCCAGTCGGAGTCTTCTGTCTCTCATTGCCCATTAGCAGCGATTGGCATGTTCCAATAGAAAACACTGCTCCATCACTGCCTTCTTTGCGCCTCCCCAGTTTTCTCCTGCGCAACGCTGCGATGAGCGCCAGCGTCAACGCCGCCGCCAGTGTAAGCGTTAGCGCCCACTGCTTCACATCTACACATGGTTCCCTTAGCGGGAGATGGTGTAATATTTGGTGGGCTCGTGAACAAAAAATGCACAAGCGCGCGCTTAGTCCACAAGCCAACCTCCTCGGACGCCGTTAACTCCTCGTTCTCCAGACTCTGTACTCATTTCTCAGCTTGCTCCCGTTTCATTTTTTATAAGTGGACTTCAAAATTTTTACGTGACGTTCCCTCCTACTTTTAAAGACGATAGTCTTTCTTGGGATAGTTCTTCGCAGTAATTTTGGTCTGTCTGCAGTGATGCCAACCTAAGACAGCGTTTTATCCCTAGATTGACCGTCGAAAATTCCCTATATTACAAGAAAAACACCTAGATTGTCATTTTAATGTCATTACTCAAGCTAATTCGCCTTTAACAAAGTATAAACATAGAGTGCTCTGTGGCCCCAATTTTCTGGATCTTGTTAAAAGTAAGCCGCATCATACAAACAACTACTTGTCTTTTTTTCTACATGTTCTGTGGAATTGCATTAAAGGGCTTAAAGGCGGCGCCAGTTGCTACAGAGACAGATTTGTCTGTACAGTTCACTTTGTGCACTATACAACTGCAAGTCTGTAGCTCCTTTCTTGTACTTGCAGCTTGTGAGGTGGTGGTCAATCTCTAGTTTTCCACATTTGTAATCAGTGTTCCATGATTTACACTACATGGGCCCATTTTTACTGGCTGATAGGTACGCCTTCCCTCTGTACTTTCGGTCAGCTTCCCGCTTGGCCAAATATTTTCGTCACTTTTTTCGCTGTTATGATAACGGCACGACGGACTGAAAACACCCGAACACCCGTACGAGGTCACCCATTTTTCAGTCGTGCTCTCGCTCTCTTTCTCTCTGAGCCTCCTGGTTGAGTAGTTATTAAAGACGATAGTCTTTCTTGGGATACTTAAACGCAAAAATTTTGGTCTGCATGTCCTTCTGTCTGTCTGTCGGTAACCCGATTCAGCTACTCGGCCACAGTTTAACTAATTTCTGAACGCCCAGCCATCTTGAACTGGTGTTTTCTTCATACTAGTAAACATATTCGATCAAAAAGCAAATAATACGCATACCTGAGGCGCAATATTAATATGTAATTATCAGGTCGTGTTCTTTTATTAGAAAATACACAGATACGCAATTCTAAAGACCCTAGTGTCTTTTAGGCTGTGCTGAAAATGCGAAGCTGTGCATGCACTGCGACGCTTTGCACGAAAAAGCGCTTTGCCGACGATAAAGTCCAGCCGCTGGCAGTGGCCCTTGTTTAAGCTCAAGCTCATGTTTTTCGATGGCGTCCATATCTCGCGCAGCGCCGCCTCTTTTATCAATGCCAGCCAGATGCGGCCAATTCAACGTAGAGTAGGCGCTGTATGAGGCAAGGCTAAACATAGGGCCGGCACAAGACTATCGTCTTTCGACGACATTTGCAGCGAAGCACGCAGATACGCGGCCAATTTTTAATATGGAGAACTTGTACGGCGAAGGCACGGGAGTGAGCGCGAACTTGGCGCTTGTTTATGTGAACTACCAGAAAAAATGTCTCTTTGTTTCCCAGAGCAGCCATCACTCAGGGCGCTCATGATGATATGCGCGTGCATGTTAAACACTTATGACGACAAAGTTTCAATTCCGCCCGTATTGTATTCAGCACATAATAATCGAGCGTTACAGAATGGCTATCGCCTTCAGTTAGCCCAGCAGAACACCAAAAGTCTTTTATATGAAAAGAAATCAGGAAATAGCCAAGATTATCGTTTTTTATAGCCTTTTTAGTTTAAAAAGCATGATCACTCAGTATTACCTGTAATCAATCCGCGTAATATAACATTTCCAGGGCCTTACAAAAATCCCTAGATTCAATAAAAAAGACTCCAAATCCCTGAGAGAGATGGAAGATCCCTAGATCTAGGGATAAATCCCTAGGCTTGGCATCACTGTCTGTCTGTCTGTCTGTCTGTGACCCGATTCAGCTACTCGGCCAAAGTTTGACCACTTTCTCAGCGCCCAGCCATCTTGCACAAGTATTTTTGTTCATACTTGTGAACATTGTCGATCAAATAGCAAATGTTACGCATGTCTGAGGCGCAACATCAATACATAAGTAGTAGCTGGTATGTTCCTTTATAAGAAAATACAGAGATACGTAATTCTGAAGACCCCAGCGTTTTTTAGGCTGCGCTCAAAAAGCGACGCTATGCACGAAAAAGCCTTCGGCTGACGATATGTTGGTGCAGCTGGCAGTGGCCCTGGGTTCTGCACAAGGTGATGTTTCTCGACAGCACTGCCAGATGGCGTCCATGTCTCAGGCAGCGCCTCCTCTATTAAATGCGAATGCATTTCATAGTCGGGCTATGTCAGGCATCCGGCGTTGTCCGGCGTTGTCCGGCGTTGTCCAGCGTTGTCCGCGGAGGAGGAGGAGGAGGATAGGTTGAGGAGGTAAGCGCCGGCAGGTGTTAGATGTGAAGCATCTTATGGCGAAGCTTAATCCGGTGGTGGTGGTGGTGGTGGGCGGCGTGACCACCCTTACTGCGCATGCGCAAACCCTTTAAAAAAAATAAAACTAAAAAATCTCCTCTCTCCCTCTCTCTCTCTCCTCTAGGCATCCCTCCCCGCGGCAACCACACCCTCACTACGCATGCCCGTCCCACCTCTCTCTCCTCTCCTACGCTCCCCCTCTCTTCTCTAGGCATCTCTGCCCGCAGCGCCCACACTCCCACTGCGCATGCGCGTCCCCCCCCCTCTCTCTCTCCTCTCCTACGCTCCCCCCTCTCTCGCCTCGCGACGCCGACACAGGCAGCGTCTGCTGGCGAGTTTCTTGGTTGAAAAAACCGACTGCTCGCGCTGCACAACCGTTCACTGGCCACCCCGTATATATGGCAATGGATCTCGACCTCCAAGGTGGTGCCGGTGGGAGATTTCTCCTGTGCGTTGTTGAACAATAAAAATTCGCAGCGTGCGCGTTAACTAAAAGCGGACTGCGAGTCTCTGTGTCCAGTCGGAGTCTTCTGTCTCTCATTGCACATTAGCAGCGATTGGCGTGTTCCAGTAGGAAACACCGCTCCATCGCTGCGTGCTTTACGCATACCCAGTTTTAAATGCGAATGCATTTCAAGTGCGTGAGGGCGCTCGCATCGCGGGAGCTCGGCGGAGCTATATATGAAAAAAATAAAAAAAATAAGAAAGGAAAAAGAACAAAAAAATAAAAATAAATAAAAAAGAAGAAAACAAACAAAAAAGCAAAAAAAAAGGCGCTGCGCCGTGCTCCCGACCAGGCTGCAGAAATTAGGCGCCTTTTCCTTCTTCGAACCACAACAAACAACCACCATATATAAATGGAGTGAAGCGCGCGCGAAATGCATTCGCATTTCCTCACGATTCCCTTCGGGGAGGTGTTTTTTATCAAGGCCAGCCAGATGCGGCCCATTCAACATAGAGAAATCGCTGTCTGAGGCAAGGCGAAACATTGTAGTACGGCCGGCAGAAGACTATCGTCTTTCGACGACATTTGCAGCGAAGCACGCAGATACGCGGCCAATTTTTGTCCTCCATGCTGTAAACCTTTGTGTAGCCAGATACGCTTATTTTAGATGTGAAGCATCTGATGGCGAAGCTTAATCCGGTGGTGGTGGTGTGCCGCGTGCCCACCCTTACTGCGCATGCGCAAACCCTTTAAAAAAATAAAAATAAAAACCTCCTATTCATCTCTCTCTCCTCTAGGCATATCCGTCCCCGCGGCAGCCACACCCTCACTGCGCATGCGCCTCCCCTCCTCTCTCCCCTCTTACACTCCCCCTCTCTCCTCTAGGCATCCCTGCCCGCGGCGTCTACACTCCCACTGCGCATGCGCGTCCCCCCTCTCTCTCCTCTCCTACGCTCCCCCCTCTCTCCTCTACGCATCCCTGCCCACGGCGTTCACACTCCCCACTGCGCATGCGTGTCACCCCCTCTCTCTCTTCTCCCACGCTCCCCCTCTCTCGCCTCGCGACCCCGACGCAGGCAGCGTCTGCTAGCGAGTTTCTTGGTTGAAGAAACCGACTGCTCGCGCTGCACAATCGTTCACTGGCCACCCCGTATATATGGCAATGGATCTTGACCTCCAAGGTGGTGCCGGCGAGAGATTTCTCCTGTGCGTTGTTGAACAATAAAAATTCGCAGCGTGCGCGTTAACTAAAAGCGGAGTGCGGGTCTCTGTGTCCAGTCGGAGTCTTCTGTCTCTCATTGCCCATTAGCAGCGATTGGCATGTTCCAATAGGAAACACTGCTCCATCACTGCCTTCTTTGCGCCTCCCCAGTTTTCTCTCCTGCGGAACGCTGCGATGAGCGCCAGCGTCAACGCCGCCGCCAGTGTAAGCGTTAGCGCCCGCTGCTTCACATCTACACATGGTTCCCTTTAGCGGGAGATGGTGTAATTTTTACCCACGCCTTCCGGTGGCGCACTAGGGTTGCTCGTGGTTGCCAGATCTTAGAGGTGAGCTGGAAACTCACCGAATTAAAACTGTGTTCCTACACTACGCTCCCTCAACGTCATTCAACATGCGAGCATATTACGCATTTACATCCCTGCAGATGTATGTGCCAAGATTGACTCATGTCCCAAATCTCACAGGTTGACGCACAGTTCTTGCCGAACGAGCGCTGCACGTATGTACGAGTCACGTCCGTGGCGTGATAGCTGCTTAGCGGTTGCTCTATTTGCACCAAATTTCACCGGCATAGGGAGAAGACTTACAATCATAGATGAATTTCACACGGTAAACACCAAACGATACACCGACCAAAAAAATTACACCATCTTCCGCTAAAGGGAACCATGTGTAGATGTGAAGCAGCGGGCGCTACGCTTACACTGGCGGCGGCGTTCACGCTGGCGCTCATCACAGCGTTGCGCAGGAGAGAAACCTGGGGAGGCGCAAAGCACGCAGTGACGGACCGGTGTGTCCTATTGGAACATGCCAATCGCTGCTATTGGGCAATGAGAGATAGAAGACTCCGACTGGACACAGAGACCCGCAGTCCGCTTTTAGTTAACGCACACGCCGCGAATTTTTATTGTTCAACAACGCACAGGAGAAATCTCCCACCGGCACCACCTTGGAGGTCAAGATCCATTGCCATATATACGGGGTGGCCAGTGAACGGTTGTGCAGCGCGAGCAGTCGGTTTTTTCAACCAAGAAACTCGCTAGCAGACGCTGCCTGCGTCGGCGTCGCGAGGCGAGAGGGGGGAGCGTAGGAGAGGAGAGAGAGGGGGGGACGCTCATGCGCAGTGGGGAGTGTGGACGCCGCGGGCAGGGATGCCTAGAGGAGAGAGGGGGGAGCGTAGGAGGGGAGAGAGGAGGGGAGGCGCATGCGCAGTGAGGGTGTGGTTGCCGCGGGGGAGGGATGCCTAGAGGAGAGCGAGGGGGAGAGGAGTTTTTTTATTTATTTGTTTTTGAAAGGGTTTGCGCATGCGCAGTAAGGGTGGTCACGCCGCACACCACCACCACCGGATTAAGTTTCGCCATAAGATGCTTCACATCTAAAAATTGGCCGTGTATCTGCGTGCTTCGCTGCAAATGTCGTCGAAAGACGATAGTCTTGTGCCGGCCGTACTCCTATGTTTTGCCTTGCCTCAGACAGCGCCTACTCTACGTTGAATTGGCCGCATCTGGCTGGCATTGATAAAATAGAGGCGGCGCTGCGCGAGATATGGACGCCATCGAAAAACATGAGCTTGTGCTGAACGAAGGGCCACTGCCAGCGGCTGGACTTTAATATCGGCAAAGCGCTTTTTCGTGCAAAGCGTCGCAGTTCGTGCACAGCTTCGCATTTTCAGCACAGCCTAAAAGACACTAGGGTCTTTAGAATTACGTATCTGTGTATTTTCTAATAAAAGAACACACGACCTGATACTTACATATTAATGTTGCGCCTCAGGTATGCGTAGTATTTGCTTTTTGATCGTATATGTTCACAAGTATGAACGAACACACCAGTTCAAGATGGCTTGGCGTTCAGAAATTAGTTAAACTTTGGCCGAGTAGCTGAATCGGGTCACGGACAGACAGACAGAAAGACAGCCAGACCAAAATTTTTGCGTTTAAGTATCCCAAGAAAGACTATCGTCTTTAAAAGATCAAAATGTTTACAGACGTTCCGGCTCCCCATACGGGAGCCTTGTTCACCATAAAAACCATAAGAATAGCACAGCGTCTTTAGATGCACCTAAGTACGTGGCCTAAGCAGTGAGAGTACAACGTCGGAAGCGTCCGTCGGTGTCACTGGCGGCCGTTGGCGTTGTAGTTGCGTCGGTGAAGTAGGTCGTCTCGAATGCTGAAATAGTGGGCTTGACGACGCAATGCGAGTGTGGTTGGTGTTGCCGACGGATCAGTAGGCATGTATATCAGCGAAGCGATCCATTTATTTTTCTGCTGTTCGGTAGTGATGGTGCGAACGTAGATCCAAGAAATGGCAATGTAGGATACTGAGCAGTGGACATTGTCGTCAGGCAAGGGGAAACGCGAGAGTATGTCGGCGTCAGCATGCTGGCATCCATGGGGGGTACAGTACGTGGATATCGTAGTCTTGCAGACGAAGTACCCAGCGGGCGAGATGGCCTGAAGGATCCTTCATTGATGACAACCAGCATAGTGCGTGACGGCCGGTGACGACACCAAACGCGTGAGCATACAAATAAGGTCGGAACTTCGTAAGAGCCCAGATGACCACGTGTCATTCTTTTTCTTAACGGCGTAATTGGTCTCGCCTTTAGTAAGCGTACAACTTGCATATGCCACGACATATTTAGCGAACCCTGGTTTGCCCCGTGCAAGGACAGCGCCGAGGCCAACACCACTGGCGTCCGTGTGTACCCCTGTATGGGCCGTAGGGTCGTAGTAGCGTAGTATGGGAGGATACGTCAACAAATGACGGAGCTCTGGGAACGCGATGTCGCACTTTGACGACCATGAATTTAGTAGCCCTTTACTTCCAATGAGCTTCGTCGGCGGCGATATGATGGTGGTGAAGTTTAGAATGAAGCCTTGAAAGTAGGAACACAGTCCTACAAAACTGCGCAGTTCTTTGACGGACATAGGCTTGGGAAACTCAGCCATGGGCCCGATCCTGGTTGTGAGCTACCGTGTTGCAAATCGGCACTTTAGATTCAGCTGTAAGACGCCGTTGCTCAAACGCGTCAAAACATGTAGCAGGCGTTGAAGATGCGTGAAGTCTGGAGCGAAAACGATGGTGTCGTCGAGGTAGCTCAAGCACGTGTGCCATTTCCAAGTTGTGCAGAACGGTATCCATCATGCACTCAAAGGTCGCAGGCGCATCACTTGGTCCAAACAGCATGACGTTAAATTCGTACATGCCGTTGGGCGTGACAAAGACTGTCTTTCGACGAGCGTCATGAGCCATGGGTGCTTGGCAGTATCCCGAGCTCTGAGGATGGGGCGGTCAAGTCAACTCAATGAACTTTATTTATAAATTGTTCTGAGGAGCCGATTCCCGTTAAGAGGGAGGGTCGGTTGTCGGATGTGGACCATCCTCTCGCAAGAGTAAGCCCCACCCATGTCGCAGAACACGATTGACGGGGCGGCTGCTGATATGACTGCATGGTGGGCTGCAGTCGGCGTCTACGGATGACTTCAACGCATGTAGCCGGTACACCCGCTTCGAGTGAGGTCTAGTGACGGATTCGGCGTAACTGAGCGGGACAAGCGCCGGGATTACTGGGGGCGTCCCGGCTACAACTTGAGCGCAACTCAGTGGTTCAAGAGCCGGAGGGTGCTGTCGGTATACAAGCATGAACTCGGAGAGGGGAGGTGCAAGTGCGCTTGGCGGCTGTTTAACGTGCTACGAGTGAGAAAAGGTCAGGAGAGAGAACTTTTCATTTAATTTCATTTATTTGGCCATTTTCACAAAATGCCCACGAAGGGGGGCAAAGGAAGAGTCTGTCTCCTGGCTTGGCCCACTCTTCGTGAGGCACTTCAGGCAGGTACAGCACGACAACACATAGAGATATACAAATATATATATACAAACGATAAATAAACGACGAATACCACAACACCTAACAGGAGAAATAAAAGATGAAAGTAAAGCTGCCCTTCAGCAAGAAATACGAATGCAGTATCATCACCGCCACTATTTAACACATATTCAAATACATACAAATTAAAAGGTAATATGAAAAACAATGAATACATTAAATATATTACATACCTTAAATACTTTCAGCACATTACATTACAGTACATTCAATTTATTACATTCATAATTGGTTTCCTAAATTTTGTAATGTTTTTAGCCTCCCAAGCGTATTCAATTATTTCAGGGTTGCGCAAGAGAACAATTTGGTTATCAACTGCCTGTACACCATAGTTGGTCCGACACATTGGCCCGACGAATGCAACAGTACGCAGAATATTTTGAGATCTCTGCTTAAATATGCATCAGGAAAAAATTGAAAGTTATCTTTGATTTTTCTAAAGATTAACATGGCTAGTTGCATCCTATAGCACTTTGGGAATGGCGTGCAATTTTCTCGCGCTTGCATGACTTCCCTTCTGCGAACAGCGTAGACTTGTCAGATATGGCCGACAAGCCAGCGACATCGGCGTGGCGCGATGGACGTCGACGGGTGAACAACAACTGCTGGTGCAGCTTCTCGTAGCTAGGGCACAGCGTGATTACCTCTGCGACAGTGCGAGGGGTTTTGGAGAGCAGCATGATGGAGGCATCGTCGTCTATGCCTTTCATGACATTCCTGATCTTCTCAGACTTCGACATGGTCGCGTCAGCTTTCTTGCACAAGTCAAGGATGTGTTCGATGTAATTCGTGAAAGTCTCACCGGCCTGCTGAGCCCGCTCACGTGAACACTGTTCGCCTTGCAGCTAACGAATGGCAGGGTGGCCAAACACGTCGATAATGGCGGTATTGAAATCGGACCACTTCTGAAAATCGCATGCGTGGTTGTTGTATCACAGGCTTGTATTGCCCGCGAGGTAAAAAACCAAGTTCCTCAGTTTTCCTGCCTCGTCCCATTCAATGGGGACGCTTACAGGCTCGTAAATCGTGAGCCAGTCCTCCACGTCGGTCCCATTCGCGCCACTAACAACAGGTGTGTGAGGGAAACCAGGACATGCGGTAGGTTCGGGACAAGGCGTCTTCTCGGAAGCGTCTTGAGACATTATACAAGGCATGGTACGGGATGGAAGTTCCAGAGGCATCGAATGGGGACCGAAGTTGTCGTGAGGGCACGGCACTCTCCGTCAATATGTAAAGGTGTATATTTGACGGCATTTGGTGACGATGCGCATTGGCAGCAGTCAAGGCAGAGCAGGGACTCCTAGGACGAGCGGCGTTCCTTCAGAAAGGAGCCGAAGAAGACGACCCACTAGAAGGCGCTGGAGAGTGAACCCCATTACAGAGTTCCAAAACTTCGCTACACACTGAAGGAACCTGCCATCCGCTTGACCGCCTGCATGTCTGCGGCCTCCAGATCGCTCCCTCCTCCACTCATCCCCGGTATGCAATGCTATACCCTCCATCCTTCTTTACGTCCTCCTCACCTCAACTTCTTTGCACACCACTTGTTCTACCATAGTGGCTATGCTATGCTTTAGCCTCTCCCTCCTTTCCGTCCTGCTCACCCTCACTTTCTTTTCCACTCCTTGCTATACTGTATTGTACATGGATGTTTTCCTTTTGCCCTCTCCTCTCCTTCTCCTTAGCCTCCCTTTCATTTACCCCCCCCCCCCCCCCCCATTGCTATATACTATATATGACTATGCTATACTTCACTTCCGTCGCGTCTCTTACCCTTTTTCACTAGGCTGCTGATACAGTGTTCCTTCCTCCTCGTCCTCCTTCGCTAGGCTTCGGACGACACTTAAATATGGCATGTCGTTGGGCTAGATGGTTGACAGATTAAGATGAAAAGTTTAAACTGCGCGACGGCAACACGTAAAAACAGTGAAACGCACACACACGAAGGGCATCGCGTGTTTGCGTGTTTCTAAGTTCTTAGGTTGTTTCCATTGCGCCGGTTTAAACTTGTCTGCGAGACGATACGTCGTTCGTTTGAGCTTGGCTTTAAGAGCTCTGCTGTAAAACGCTGGTGCAAGGGAATACGGCCATTCCCGGAAGAACGAGGTTTTCGCGCTCTCTGTTATCTTAACGCGAAGCGGCGAGAGCAGAGCACGTAGACAGGCATACGAGCTGTTTGGTAATGTCTGCGCAGATAGCGCACGCCCCTGCGATCGCGAACGTGCCCTGATGAGCAATGCTCACAGTAGCTGCTTGAGCGCCCCTCCCCCGGAGTCCTTGCTCCATCTCCTGGTGAAACACGGGCACCGCGTTTCCCCTCTGCTTTAGGAGCAATCGACGACCTAAGGCGCTGCGCCGTGCTCCCCATTGGGCTGCAGAAATTAGGCGTCTCTTTCTTCTTCTAACCACCACCACCAGTCGATGGCAGGCCTCGCACGCGGGATGATTTTATCGCATGCGCCCTCCCTGCGACGGAGATGGCTGGATCATTTCCTCTCTTCTTAGCCCCTCCCGTTCGTCACCCCCCACTCGCGCTGTTTTACTTGTGGGCAAAACATAGGACTCGCGTGGCGGTGTTATCACTTGGACTTTGTACGGAACATGACGGTGACTAAAAAACCCATCGACAGTATCCGTATATTTCCTATCGCAATAAAACGCTAGGCGAAAACAAATGCGTCTGTAATTGTAGTTGCACGAAGCGTCACAAGATATCCATAGTATCGTCCGGTAATCCGGTACTCCTCCAGCCCTTTGCGCATAACGTAATACAGTACACCCTAAAAACACTCTGTTACGATTCTTCCGCCGCGGTGATTCAGTCTCATTCAGCGTGGTAACAGTGCTGCCACCAGATAGTGAGATAGAGTAGAGACTGACGAACGCTGGAAAGAACGTGAAATACACCCAGTATGTCCGAAAACAGCTTTCCGGGGACGGCCGCATACAACCCCTAATAAAACAACGCTGACGTTTGAAAGCGTCGCCCAATGCGAAAGAAAGAAAGAATGTAAGAAAGAAAGAAAGAAGGAAAGAAAGAAAGAAAGAAAGAAAGAAAGAAAGAAAGAAAGAAAGAAAGAAAGAAAGAAAGAAAGAAAGAAAGAAAGAAAGAAAGAAAGAAAGAAAGAAAGAAAGAAAGAAAGAAAGAAAGATACGCAGTAGGTCAAGCCAAGATTCGTTTGCCTCCAATCCCCGAGATACTAAGTGCTCCTGATTTTTCGTATCTTCATGAGATATTGCTAAGAAAACCACCTAATGTTATACCATTACATTACTCATAATTTGTTTTGGCTCATCTTCATATGAATCTCGCACACTGCGTACAATAAAAGTGTGATATGAACCCTGATTGCTCCTCACTGTAAGGTGTACATACATTTCGGGGGAATGATTACTGATATAGCGGAAATAATGTATTAGTGTTAGGGGTACTACGCTTTGTTCCAGACGTGCACCATCTTCATCGGGCTGAGGACCTGTTCACTTTTTCACCTAATAATGACCAACATTCATTTCTGTGATAGCACTTCATTAAGCTTCTCCCTCCACCACTGAAAATTATTTGTTTTTGTTGATGCGGGAAGTTTTGCAAATGAACATTCTAGTTTCCGTCATGCCGCTTCGCAGGAATATGCCCACGCAACTAGACTTCCAAAGCTATAACACACAAACGAATGTAAATCTAAACCACAGGAAGCACGCTTGCGGACACGCGCCCGCGATCATTGGCGTCCCCTACTTTCGCGCGGATTAAGAGTAATGGCTGTTTGAATGCTTACGATATGTACTTAGTTCGTTTGACCTCTCGAATAAGATTAAAACTGTGTAGAATGGAGTTCGCTGCAATGAGTCGGTCAAGATGCAACCGGTAAAAGCCATTCTGCACCAAGCAAACAGCCAGACGAACACGGGTGCGTCTTGCGTATTCTTTCAACCCGAAACAAAACCTAGGTGTCTGCAAATATTCGAAAGTTTCGAATAACGAATCGAATAGCTCTTTACTCGGTATGCCACTCAAATCAAATAGAGCATATTTGAAACACCGAATATTTTTTTAATAGTTTTAAAATAATCAGCGACGATGAAAAATGCTCGAAGGGATGGCGCATGGCAACAGCGAGTCGTAATTTTTCTTGTTTTCATCATCAAATCACCCAGATGCTGGAACCCATGTACTTACGGCACTATCGACGTGATAGTGATCACAGGATGAAGGCGTTACGATTAAAACTGCAGCGTCGCCGAAGCAGCAGTGTGAGCAATCAACTATCTTTACCATGAAATTCCTTATGATGTTAACTCATGCAAAATCCTTGCCATTTTAGTATCAATTTTATTAAAAGTTGTCGACAAAGTACCTCTTTTAATATTGTAGTCACTGTATATTTAAATCTGCAATTACGAAATATCTCGAAGGATTTAGTTGCTCCTCTGTTTAAATAATTTTAGTATCTTTTGTCGGTTAATTGTAATAGTAATGTTCCTTTTATAAAGCACGTGAATATTTGTTTAGAATAAATTTGTGGAATTCTTGGACTGTTTCTAAAATCGCCACCTGACCAGTCTAGGCATGATCTGAAAATTGTTGCCTTAGTATTCGAAAACTATTCGAACAGTATTCGATTCGGTGTCGTCACTATTTGATTCATATTCGATTCGCTTCTGAAACTATTCACACACTAATCGCACACCCCTACTATCTTCACTATTCGCACAAGAAGTACATACACATCATTGTTAGAGGCCTGTAACAGTGCAAGGCACAAGATGCCACAAATTGCTTTAAACTCTGTCAATATTCATAGCTGGTGTTTGGAAACGCGCAAATACGCTAAGATTCATGAACACGGGGTGTCTCTGGAACCGACGTTTCGACAAGGGGACTTGTCTTCTTCAACATTGCAACGTCTTGCAGCCTTGAAGAAGTTGCAGTCTTTTAGAAGACAAGCCCACTTATGGAAACGTCGGCTTCATCGACAGCCCTTATTCATCAATTTTTCGTCTCAAGCTTCCATCTTCCCTTGAACTTTTGTCCTACGCATACATGTCACATGGGCTGGCTCATGTAATCTATCTAGAGTTCAAACATATGCGGACGCGCTCCATGACGACGCGATCAAATGCTTGTTGCTTGCCAGTTGCATTTTTTGTGTCCAAAATTTGAGAACAATACTAACCTAGTTTTAAAATTAAGCATCGAATCTAGACAAGAAATTTCCATAATACACTTGTAGAATTGTTTGCAAAACGTCCACTTAGGTGGTTTCTTACTTAGCACCTATTAAGTGTTAGTATTGTTTGCTTCCTGTAGATGCCCGTGAAATACAAGAAATACAGAAAGGCTGAGTAACAGCGGAGCTGGTGATCTTCTAGCTAGACCCGGGTTGGCTTAACCTAAAATATTTCTAATTAGGAATAATTCGTCTCATTAGGCTTAATTAGCATAATAAGGTCACAGAGAACTCTGCACTTTGGGTAGGATTGGTTCAATTACATGTAATTAACTAGCCTTAATTAGTGTATTCTTAATTAGCAGGAGAAACTTATTTTTTTTAGGCTTCACTCTTTCAGTATTAGTATCTTCCTGAGTTTGGCTTCACTATCCTCACTGGGAATTCGACCTGGATTGCTTGGATTAATTTGGCTTATTTATACTTGGCTTAGATAGAATTCATTATATACGGCATAATTTAGCGATACCATGCCCGGGTATGCTTCATTAAACTTGGATATGCTTACCTTTCCTCCGCCTAAATGGCTTTTATTAGGTGTATTACCATAATTAGGCCACATGCAGCTCAGGTATCTCGTGGGGGTTTGGTGAGATCAATCACATTTTAATCTTACTTTACTACAATTAGTCATAATTAGCTTTAGTCAGACTTACGGGGAGATGCGATTCGGAAAAAAAAGTTGCTTTAATCTGTAGCCTAAGTCAATGAAACTCTTTGCTGTATATATAGGCTTTTATGCTGATTTTAAATATGTAATTAGTTTTATAATAAGTTGTGCAGTTTTCTTTTTGTGCTATGACAATGTCTAAAGTATAGTTAGTTTGGACAAACGTTTTATGCCAGTAAACTTTTATGGTTCCGAGCCATTAATGGCTCATATTACTCCACATTATCTGTATAATGCAAAAAACTATGAAGAAAGTGCGTATAAAACATTTTGATGGTCAAGAAAAATTGCAATGCGAGAATGCTTAGAATCCACAACCCATACTAATTGTTTACTTTAAGTTCGTAATAATTATACAGGCGATATCAAGTTTTAAAGGAGATACTTGCACCTTTCAGATAGTATGGAATATGTGGGCAAAATTTCATCCCGGTCGAGCTATCAGAAGTACCAAAAACATGATGTCCAAACTCAAGAAGTTGCCCAAAAAGGGCTCATCTATGAGGAAAGGATATGTGATTTAAGATGATTTATTCCATCATGAGAGCTTGGCAATCATGGTTATATTGAACATGTGGCTTTAGTGAACCCCTCAAGTGAAATGCAATGGCAAGCAGCGAGGTGACAATTTCCAGGGGACTCTAGACAATGAGCACTTTTAGTTTTTTAGTAGCCACCTTGTGCTCTTTAAAAGCGACTTTAACCTACTTCGAGTTTAATTACAATCTTCAGTTTCTTTTTTTCGTGGAAGTAGAGAAACTAAACTTGTGAAAGCAAATAAAAACGAAAAATATGTAATTTTTGAAGAAAACGCGTTTTTCGACTCGCATCTACCCTTAAGTGTGTCAATCACGCTTAAGATGGACTCGGTCAGTAGTAATTAGTGCCTTCCTAAGCTTGGCTTCCCTAGCCTCACTGGAAAGTCAACTTGGATTGCCCGCTTTTAATGGCTCATACCCATTCCTGATAGTTTTACAGGGGGAGAACGAGAGAACGTTATTCATAAAGATGCCGAATAAGGGGTCACGAACTCGATAGGTGGGGCCCCACTGGCTGCTGCCGCCTGCCTGACGTGACCCAGGAGCGCAAACTGTACCTCCGGGTCATAGCTGACGCGCTACGCTTCCCATTGCTCGAAAGTATTAGAGAGATTGTACTGACCTAGAAAGGTATCTAAAGTTGGTGGTCAGTTTAGGCATCCCACAAAATGAGCTATAGGGATGGCGAGACGCCAAACCCATACAGCGTTGGAAAATTTTGCTTAATCTTTAACGGAAAGCTTCCCTGCAAAAAAGTACCACGTGACAGGCCCGATTAGGCACCGAGACTGAAGTTCTATCTGACGTTTTGTCTTCAAACGATATGCTTCGCTCACCACGGTTCCTGACAGTGATAAACGGAACGAGTTGGTTATCGCTTATGCTTTCACAAGTAACAGGTGCGTCATTGCAGAGGCACCACCATCGTCGCCGCCCTGACGACGTTCAAGCGGTTGCAGTCCTGGCCAAACGCTGGTCGTAAGCGTTTGGCCAGGACTGCAGGGAGCAAGGAACGCTACTACAACGGCGCATCCTGTATAGAGCTGCTAGATAAGCGCGAAGAGGAAAACAACCTATCTACATCGGCCAAAGATACGTCGGTCAAAGATTGCGCTCAGCCCATCCAAGGTCGTGTATGTAAATTATATTCCGAGCAATACTGTCGTGTTCTCGGAGCACTCTTGAAAGCAACCTTTACTCGCATAAGGACCACCATAGTCTTACCTGTCAACAACGCCAATAGCACGACGAACGTCAGGATAGCCATGCTGTGGAATTGAAGAAACCCTGTAAAAATGCACGTTCGTAATACAAACACAATATTGCCTAAACCTAACTACATAAAACAATGCGATAACACCTATCATTATATTCCTTTTTTTAAGCTGTACTGGACGGAACTTCGCAGAAGGCTCTTCGAAATGTATGTCTGTCCACAGGTAGAGCACACCAGAAGCCTTAGTACTCTCTACCACAGCGCCAGCGTCAACCACAACCGTCTATCGCCGTCTTCCTTTTTTTATACAACAGCGGAATGCCTCTCATTCGCATTCAGTACAACACTCTAGTTGGGCGAGTAGGTCGATCGTTGATTGTGTCAATGCATCTAAGACGCGGACAAAATATACGCAGGAGCAGCAATCGCTGGATTGAGATTTAAAACAACCTCTTACCCCAAATTGCACACGTCACTTTTATCTGCCGTTTGCTTGCTATGGGTCTTGATGACTGCTCTGGCACCAGTAAAACAGGCGAGAGCAAGGCATTTGATAGTTTAATTTGTATGCACAAGTGGTTTGCCGTGCCGACTGCAGCGTCCTACATGAACGATTTGTGCTGCTGGAAGTGAGGTATTGTTCAGCTTGTGCTGGTCATTTCGATTGGCAGGAAATAAATAATTGATTACGCACGCTTACGATGTACTCATTGGCAGTAATGCACCAACTGAGATTGATTTAATATTTCTTAGAGCTGCGAGAAAGATACCTATTTAAGCTTCAGTTCCAACAGATGGAATTATTAGCCGATGGAAGGCTGACGCATGTCGTCGTTGGAATCAGCCCTCCATCGCTTCGTGGTCTTCTCGCTGCCTCCGTTGCCTGTCCCATTCCCTAGTATCGTCTCTTTGTACGTACACGGGGTCTTCGGCTCGCCGCCGTCGATTCACAGCCATATCTTGGCCTAAGTGTTGCCTCGTTCATTTTTAGTCGACCAGTAGTGAGTAGTGAGATTTACCCAACTTCTGTGGCAGATATTCGTCAATGATGATGAGAGTTTTCGCGTAAGCCACACGGCACATACCCGCAGGCCGCACAAATTGCAGCTAGCCTAAACAACTTCGCTGTGGAAAATTTTGTCAACGCAGTTGACCTAGGGGACGAACCCACGACCTCTCGGTCCGCGGCAATAAGTACCAGGATCTCTACCCACTGCGCCACCGACACAATTACTCGAGGCTGTACAAACATGCCTTATGCAGGGTGCTCCAGCTATCTTTAGCCATGTTTGAAAAATATGCCGACACACTCTATGACGATGCGGCCAAATGCACGTTGCTAACTATCGTCTGGAGTACGTCACACCACTGCTTGTGTTGTTCTTAATTTCCTAGCTAGGCATGCTTAACTACATCACTTTCGAAGCAACGAAGCTCGGCCTGCCACGAATATGTAGCCTTCTAGCACTCCAAGAATGTGTAGCCTGCCAGCGCCACAACTCGACAGCACTAGGAACACTCACAACGCCAGATTCTCGCTTTGACCATGTCCACCTGGATATCGTCGGTTCACTGCCACCCTGCCACGGACATACTTACCTGATGACCTGCGTGTAAAGATTCACCCACTGGTCGGAGGCCATCCAAATCGCAGGCATCACCGCCGAGACAGTTGCGAGTGCTTTCCTGTACCACTGGATAGTCCGCTTCGGGGTGCCCTCCACGATAACAATGGACCATGGCCGACAGTTCAAATCCGCCCTTTTCACTGCTGTCAGTCAGCTCATGGGAACCTCGCGCATACGTACAACGGCGTACCACCCTTTGAGAAATGACATGGTGGATTGCTTTCATCGTCAGCTGAAGGCCGCTCTCACGGCAACCGAGGAGCACAACTGAGTGTAGGCTCTCCCGCTCGTCTTTTTGAGCATAAGGTCAAACGTGAAAGAGGATATTGGCTGTAGGGCCGCTGAGTTGATCTACAGCATGCCACTCAGGCTGCCGGGAGAGTTATTTACGGACGGCTCATAGCAGGCATCCATAGCTTGCAGTGACTACGCACTCCACCTAGGCAACGTCATGAGCAAGCTTCACGCGGTACGGCCTCCAGGGTCGTGTGTTGGGCACGTTGACTCGCAGCTCAAATCGTGCCCATATGTGTTCGTACGACACGATGCGGTTCAGCGACCACTTCAGCCACCTTACGATGGGGCTTTTAAAGTCCTCCGCCGCAGAGACAAACAATTGACCATCAGTAGACGTGGTCGTGAGGAAGTTTTGTCGCTGGACCGCATCAAATCAGCACACATGGACAGCGAAGACGCAGCGGGGTCACCGCCCAGGGAATCCTCGCCAGGACCCCCCGCTTCAACGCCAACCCAAGCTTACAAGGTGCCCACTCCATTTACGTACAGCGGACGGCTATCAAGAGCGCCCACTCGTCTGGGCTTTCAATTCCGTTCGGGAACTCACTAAGGGAGGAGTGCTGTGGTGGCAACCGATAAACGAAGCAAAGAAGACGCGGTAGTCGTCCTATCCATAACCAGTTCTCCCTCGCCTACTGAAATCCCTCACCACGCGGGGAACGGAATGTCGTGGAGAGCGAAGAGACAAGTATAAACTCAGTTGAGAGTTGGGATTCACGCCGTCCAGTTGTGTTCCTTCACCGGGCGTACACGCATGCCAACAACGCTATTGTGTTCCACTCTTTGAAGCTCAGGCGTCCTCCAAGTTGTTTGCTTTTAAGTTTAGGCAGCTTACACAAAGGATTTCTTTGTTCTTCAGGTCAAGCCATGTGGATCCCGCGAGACGATATCTAGTTTCTTGAAACGTAGCGTACGGCTCTTTTCGGAAACACTTCAAGCATGTTAATTTGATAATGAGCCCAACTGGACCAAATAGATGAGGCACATTAAAGTTGTGAGCGATCGAAACGTATGTAGGACAGTGCGAACGTTAGAGAAACAATGACGTTTCGGCGTAATTAACCTAATGATTTGTGGGCTTTTGCGCAAACAGTAGTGATAAGCTCAGACTAGGAGAGTCTTGGTGTGTGGTAGGTGTCATGACCAGCGTCATTACCATAATCATCAGCCCACTTGATTTCCATTGCAACATAACGAGGCCATGACGGGCCGTAGCCACGTTGCCAGGCGATGATAAAACGCAGTGGCAGGACAGCTTTAAAGTACCCGCTACACAAGTCACCAGCCGTAGCGTCTGGTGCCATTCTACGTTTGTTCCATGCAACATTTCTCTAGCTGCTAACCCGGCTCTTTGCTAGGCCAAAAACCTGTATGAGGACATTTTCCTGGGCAGTTCCACGCATTGGTTGGCTCCGTGGTAGACTACCATGAACTTGGAGCCAGCAACGGAGAATGGGTCGGTTCGATTGCGGCTGAAACTGTTTTCATTTGTCCTCATTGTGCGCAGAACCTGCAATAGACACAAGCAGTAACGGGCTACCATAGGCGTGCGCACGAGGGGGGGCAGAGGGAGCGGCCGCCCCCCCTTAGTAACCTAAGAAGGGGGGGGGCGCAAAGTCTGCCCCATACATTGACTTAATAGGGAAGGGGGGCGCTGCGACGAGCCTTCGCCCCCCCCCCTGAAGGGGAACCCTGCGCACGCCTATGCGGGGATACAACGCCTGAGATATCGGCTGCTTTCTTTTGTTAACTCACAACCGCTTATGCTTCATTAGTACATTAAGATGTGCTTATTATTGTTGTTGTTATTTGATTTGGATACATAAATGCACAAGGACACAGAGAAAAGAGGGAGAGAGCAAGCTGGCAACTGCCACCTGGAGGGGGCACAAGACGTGCCTGCTTTCGGGAGGAGGGAAGAGATAGGATAGAAGAAAGGAAGATGAGAGGAAGAGGAAAGAAGAGAGGCAAGAAACAAATGACGAAGACTTAGAGAAGCGTAAGTAAACACGCAAAAATAAACGTCTATAAACGCGTGCCCAGGTCCGTTTGGTCCATAAAAGTCAGTGGAGCTCTATAGGCCTGGTCGCGTGGAGAAACACAACCTCCCGGAAAGAGGTGATGGTCTATGGTCGCGCACTTAAATCCCAGGAATTTATATTCCTTAATCAGCAAAGCCCGCTGCGTAGCAAATGCAGGACATTTACTACACACACAGTCAGCAAGGGTGCGATTACCGCACCCGGTGTTTATAAACATTCACGTGGCAGGATTTTGTTCTGTTTTCTTGAAATGAACATGACAAATGAAATAGCAGTAGCCAAAGCTGGCACGGTGATGAACTTTGTTCAGCGAAACTTACAATATTGCGAATCTGTGCTAGAATAGACTGCGTCTGCCATTTGTTTAAAGCATGGCGTGGATGACGCCATACAATTTGGTCTACGGACGGAGCCCGGCAACGACACCTGACGCAATGTTACCAAACGTCTCCGACGAGGAAAACATCGACGTCACCGCCAACTATAGCGCACGGAAGAAGCGCGACAACACACCCGTCTTCGCATCCAGCGCCAGGAAAAGACCGACAGCCGTCGCTACAACGTTCGGCGTCGCCATGTGGAGTACCAGCCTGGCGACCGTGTGTTGGTCTGGACACGAATACGACGATGTGGACTCTGAAAAACTTCTTCGGCGGTACTGGGGACCATACAGAGTGCTTCGACGTCTAGGCGCTCCAGACTACGAGGTTGTCCCGGACGGCATTACGAACTCTCAACGGCGCCGTGCGCGACCTGAAGTCGTCCATGTCGTGCGCCTTAAGCCTTACTACACGCGTTGGCAATCCTGAGGACTGTACTTTTAGAGACGATAGTCTTTCTTGGGATACTTGAACGCAAAAAATCACGCCATATCCACGAAGTGAATGATGATGAGTGGGCGAAGCTCGATCGTTTTCATCCATGGCAGAAAGAGAATGTGTGGTCTGGAACGCGCTTATACTCCATGGTCAGCAGCGTAATCGTCATCGCTATCACGTGTATTGAGTACATTCCACTATACTGGAACGCGCTTCTTCTTCATGGTCATCAGGCGTCATCGTCATCTTTATCACGTGTAGTGGGTACATTCCACTATACTGGAACGCGCTTATACTTCATCGTTTTCACGTGTAGTGGGTACATTCCACTATACTGCGTCATAGTCATCTTTATCACGTGGAGTGGGTACATTCCACTATACGTGGCTATCTACCTACCTACCTACTACTACTACAACTACAGAGGAGGGACAGACCCACATCCTTTGGAGCTTCGCCCCTAAAATTTCGGTCTGTCTGTCTGTCCGTCTGTCTGTCTGTCTGTCTGTCTGTCCGTAACCCGATTCAGCTACTCGGCCAAAGTTTAACCACTTTCTGAACGCCCAGCCATCTTGAACTGGTGTTTGCGTTCATACTTGTGAACATATTCGATCAAAAAGCAAATACTACGCATACCTGAGGCGCAACATTAATATGTTAGTGTCACGTCGTGTGTTCTTTTATTATAAAATACATAGGTACGCAATTCTAAAGACCCTAGTGTTTTTTAGGCTGCGCTGAAAATATGACGCTGTGCACGAACTGCGACGCTTTGCACGAAAAAGCCCTGTGCCGACGATAAGGTGCTGCCGCTGGCAGTGGCCCTTGGTCACGGTGTAATGCCCTTGGTTCAGCACAAGCTCATGTTTTAGGCGCGAAGCTCCTTAGGGTGTGGGTAGTTCTCTCCTCTGTAATAGTATGTTTAGTAGCCACTTCTAGTAAGTTTTAAGGGGAAAGCCTTTAATGTCTTATGTTCACGTCCGACCGATGTCCGTCCGGTGTCTGACCGGCGTCCGTCCGTCCGGTGTCCGTCCGGCGTCCGTCCGTTTGTCCGGCGTCCGTCCGTCTGTCCGTCCGCCCATTCGTCCGTCCGTCCGTCTGTCCGTCCGCCCATTCGTCCGTCCGTCCGTCTGTCCATCCGTCTGTTCGTCCGTCGGTCCGTCTGTCAGTCCGTCCGTCTGTCCGAGCTTTGGCACGGAGCCAGGTGGCCGCCGGGGTGCGCAAACGGACGCCGGTCGCGTCGGACTCTACAGCGCTCGCGCTTTGCCTGCGTAGCGTCGCTGTGCCCAGCGTTTGCAATCATTCTGACCGACGCCGTCTCAATGGACACAGGCGTTCATGGAATACACTTTCCAATTTACAAAGGGTCTGTCAATTTAAGCGCTGGAACGCGGATGGCGTTTGCACGATGCGCAAAGCGCGAGAAAATACTAACGCATGCGAACGGAGGAACATTAGTCTCGCGTCTCGCTGCGATGGGCGGTAAAAAATTAAAAAAGAAAACACGCAAACATTCGGTTTGTGTGTTATCCCACTGAGAGTGTAATAGACAAAAGACATGGCATAGTCAGTGGAATGGCCACGCGCTTTCGCCGGACACACCTTGGAATGTACAAAGTGTGCTTCAATTTTTAAGAATTGCTCATTAGATGGTGTTGTTTGTATATGTCCTTGGAAATAATATCACTAGATGGCGTTAGTGGTTTTCGTAGAGCTGACGATTAAAGAGGACAGATGGCGCTGTTATAATTGGGATCGTCGGGCCGACGCGGTACTCGGAGTCGAGCACCGGAGGTGGACTTCATCGTGATCAACGGTGAGGTGAACTTCACCGGAGAGGAGGTAGTCAGCTCCTAGTATCATGTCAGCGGGCAGGTCCTCGAATACGGGAACGCAGGGGTGCCTCGGGCCAAGGTTGGAGATTGGCTGGGGCATGGTGTCGATGTAGCGCCGTGCGTTGAGCGCGGAGCATGCGGCGGCTCCGGTACTCACGGCGGCACAACCCATAGCCAAGGACACGTGGACCGCGTCCGTTGGAGGCCGATGGGATGATCGAGTGCACTTCACGGGAACCGCGCCGATGGGAGCGTTAACCACGTTCCCAGACGAGAGGAGCCCGTGTGGTGGCGTAGCGTGAACTGGTATCCCGGCGCCGATGAATAAAAGTTGAGCCTCCAAGGAGGCCTCCAAGGAGCCTCCCCGGTCGGCATTCGCAGAGCCGGGAGGTTACGCGGTGACGAGGAGGCATTGACGCTGTCCCCGAACTGTGGTTGGTGCGGTGGCAGGTGGGCGCGTTCCATGGCCAAGGAAGCGTGGACGGCTTTCCTGGGAGGGCCTGTCCGGAACGCCGAGGACGCACGAGCACAGGTGGCGTCTGCCTTAAAGCTTCATGTTCGACGACTGCGCTTCGGAGCTTCGCCCCACTCATCATCATTCACCTCGTGGATATGCTGTGAATTTTTCGATGGCTTCCTTATCTCGCGCAGCGCCTTCTCTATTTTAGATGTGAAGCATCTTATGGCGAAGTTCAATCCGGTGGTGGCCGTGGTGGTGGTGTGAACACCCTTACTGCGCATGCGCAAACCCTTTCATAAAAAATAAAAATAAAAACCTCCTCTCCCCCTCTCCCTCCACGCGGCGACCACACCCCTCACTGCGCATGCTGGTCCCCTCCCTCTCTACTCTCCTACGCTCCCCCCCTCTCTCCTCTAGGCATCCCTCACGCGGTGTCCACACCCCCCACTGCGCATGCGCGTCCCCCCCTCTCTCTCTTCTCCCACGCTCCCCCTCTCTCTCGCCTCGCGACCCCGACGCAGGCAGCGTCTGCTAGCGAGTTTCTTGGTTGAAGAAACCGGCTGCTCGCGCTGCACAACCGTTCACTGGCCACCCCGTATATATGGCACTGGATCTTGACCTGCAAGGTAGTGCCGGTGGGAGATTGCTCCTGTGCGTTGTTGAACAATAAAAATTCGTAGCGTGCGCGTTAACTAAAAGTGGACTGCGGGTCTCTGTGTCCAGTCGGAGTCTTCTGTGTCTCATTGCCCATTAGCAGTGATTGGCATGTTCCAGTAGGAAATACCGCTCCATCACTGCGTGCTTTGCGCCTCCCCAGTTTTCTCTCCTGCGGAACGCTGCGATGAGCGCCAGCGTCAACGCCGCCGCCAGTGTAAGCGTTGCTTCGCATCTACATCTGGTTTTCTTTAGCGGGAGATGGCGTAATTTTTATCAATGCCAGCCAGATCCAGCCAATTCAACGTAGAGTAGGCGCTGTCTGAGGCAAGACAGAACATAGTAGTACGGCCGGCACAAGACTATCGTCTTTCGACGACATTGGCAGCGAAGCACGCTAATACGCGGCCAATTTTTTGCTTTATTATTATACTTCCTTGCTTGTATTTATTGTTGATTGTACTTTCTTGCTTTATTATTGTACTTTCATCGTCTGTCAAAGAATGGGGACGAAGCCTTTTCAGACGAAGGCAATACCACACCCACTCTTTTCTTTCTATTTTCATGTTATTGTCCCATAGGAATGTACCTGCTGCATTGCGCAAATCACGTGCGAATGACTGGGAACTATCTAGATAATGTTAGAACTAGGGGTGTGCGAATAGTGAAATTTGATCTCGAATCGAATTCGAATCGAATAGTGCCGAATAGTGGCCAGAATATCGAATTCGAATCTAATATCGAATAGTAGCATTTCGTGGAGGCGAAAATGCTTCAGGCCCGTGTTCTTAGATTTGGGTGTAGGTTAAAGAACCCCAGGTGGTAGAAATTTCCGCAGCCTTCCACTACAGCGACTCTCATAATGATATCGTGGTTTTGTGACGTTAAACTTCATCAATTATTATTAATCTCGAATAATTTTGCATATGAAGTGTGTACCACCAGTTATGGCAAGACAAAGGAAAGATAAAGACTTTATTACGCACTTGTTCGATTTTTTATTTTTTTCTTATGGTCGCGCAATACGGCTCATCTGACAACGAAATGTTACATGTGCTTCATCGCCATGGCTGCTCTCGGCCCAAACATCTTCGGGCGTTCGTTCACAGCTGCGTTTCAGCTGCGCGCAGGAACGACGGGAGCTTGCGAACGAGTGGTGCGGCGCGGCAGTGGCGACTGCAAAGCGTGAACAAATTTCCACAAGTGAAGCCGATCACTGAGGGTATCGCGGGCCAAAGTCGGGACGTTTTACGGCGCTTGCGGCGTACGCGACCAAACTACGCTCACAATTCCGTGCCTTCGTTTCGGAAGTGATGTTGTGGAGGGCTTGACAGTTCTCCCATGAGTTTTTTAAATGCGAAGCATTTCTTAGCGAACTTCGGCGACTTTGGGCGTATCTATCTATCTATCTATCTATCTATCTATCTATCTATCTATCTATCTATCTATCTATCTATCTATCTATCTATCTATCTATCTATCTATCTATCTATCTAGCCGCCTACGACTTTGTGCTCTCCTGGTCGTATCCTTTATGGGATTTACACCAAAACTGATATGGCATAACATGACTATATGGCAAACATGAATAACTGGTCATATCATGAAAATCATGACTAACTTGTCATGAAAACTACGATTTACACGCCATGGCCATAGTGCTCCTGAGGCCGTTTTCTTAACTTGATATATCCAAAAATTGGTACGATGAGACATTTCTGAATGACCAACATAAATGACAGGTGGTAATATGATAATCATGACCTGCATGTCATGTACAACATGATTCACATGCCACGCTCATGGCGCGCTGACGGCCGTTTCGCCAGCTTGATATACACCAAATTTGGTATAACATGACGTGTCTGTATGACGAACATAAATGCCCAGTTGTCATACCGAAATCATGACATGTCATGTGCAACATGACTTGCTTTCCACGCTCATGGCACGCTCGCGGCCGTTTCGCTAGTTTGATATACACCAAATTTGGTATTGAGTGACGTGACTGTATGACGAGCATAAATGACAAGTGGTAATATGGAAATCATGACGTGTCATGTGCAACATGACTTGCATGTTATGCTCATGACACTCTCGTGGCTGTTTCGCTTGCTTGATATACCCCAAATTTATAAGGCGAAAGCCTTTAATGTCTCATGCTCACGTCGGTCCGTCCGTCCCTCTAGCCGTGCCCTGGCACGGTGCCAGGTGGGCGCCGAGGTGCACAAACGGACGCCGATCGCGTTGGACTCTACAGCGCTCGCGCTTTGCTTGCGTAGCGTCGCTGTGAACAGCATCTCTAATCATGCAAGGAGGGAGACGCGCCATTCTGATCGACCCCGTCTCAGTGGGCACATGCGTTCGAGGAACACACTTTGGAATTGACAAAATTTCCGTCTATATAAACGCTGGATCGCGGATGGCGTCTGCACGATGCGCAAAGCGGGAGAATACGAACGCATGCGAAACGGAGGCAGATTGGTCTCGCGTCTCGCTGCGATTCGAGGTAAAAAATTAAGCGAACATAAGTGGCAGGTGGTGACATGAAAATCTTGGCATGCATGTCATCTACAATGCCATTTACATGTCACGCTCGTGATGCGCTTGCGTCCAGTTCGCCAGCTTGATATACACCAAAATTTGTATTGCGCGACGTGACTGAATGACGAACACAAATGGCAGGTCCTAACATGTTATAATCACATGCATATTATGTACAGCATGATTTGCTCTTTGCTGGCTGCTTCGCATTACATCGATTCCCACAGTGCGTGGGATCTGCCGGATTTTTACTTGCGGAAATGGCATAATCCTCTTTAAAATAGACATGCACTAGCTTTTGAAGACGGATATCGGTGCAAGTATTAACAAAATGCTTACTATAACGACGTTAGCGTTTTTTTTTTTTTTTTTTGCCACCCACCCTAACCAAGTTGCACCATTGGCCTTTGTCACGTTTTAGATATTCGTCCGGTCGAATTATGCGAAACTTCGAATACCAGCTATTCGAAAGCCGAATCGAATTATTCGATTAGGTACTATTCGATTCGTATTCGAAACAAGAATATTCGCACACCCCTAGTTAGAACCTTTTGATCAGATTATGTGCTCAACGCGGACATTACCGTTAGTGCTGGAACTTATTCGGCCACTAGCGATAACGCTGGAATCTTCGATGATACATGTAAAATGCCGACGCGCTTGACCGCTTGTCAGTTTATCGACGACCAACGCGCTGTTCGCCGATATCAGTGTACAGCGTACATTCCTTTCTGTAATTTTACTTTCCGTTTCCCGACCACACGTACGCCAAATAAAGAGTTTCACTTTGAAGAAGCCGACTGCTGCCCTCGTCCACGTCACGACCCCGTGACAATATTAGAGTAGTCCTCTCCTGTATGACATTTATCGAAATCCACTTCGAGTTGGGAAATAGGGTATATCCAAACCTAAGCGGCCCGGTCTGTGTTTAGAGAAATTTATTATCACAGACGGTGGACATCAATAACATTTCAACAGAACAGAGCATGCACAGACACACAAATTTTTTTTACAGAAAGATAGGTACACATGTGCACATTGCATGGTAAACAAAAAGCACAAGTAAAACATGAATATGTACACTTTGCGCATTTACATGGCGTTTCTGCCGACCGCAATCGAGACATCAGCCTACCAAAACCAGGCAGGCCGAAAGGTAAGTTTTACGCGTCTGTCGCAGACCAACACAAAAGGGCAAGACCAGTGCCGAAGGAATTCCTCTTCACCGAGAAAGAAGAGCTCCTCCGACGAAAAAGATAGCAGCTCCGAGTACAATCGCTCTAGGATCGGGAAGAAAGCGCGACGGCGACGGCCTGCTGCAACCAGTGATGTTCCGTGCAGGGAATTTTCCCTTTTTCAGGGAATTTTCGACAGGCATTTTGGACGAAAGGGAAAAAGGGAATCTTCGCGATATTGCAGGGAATTTTGAGGGGCGGCGAAATTTTTTTTTATAACGATCAAAAGACTGTGGACATGAGGCTTTCGCATGTCGCAATCGTTTCTGGCGCATGTAGCGCGCCAAACCACAGCCTCTAAGGTTCGTTTTTAAAGACCATAGTCTTTAAAAACCCAGTCAATATATATTGACTGGGTTTTAAAGACCCAGTCAATATATATTCTAGTCACTTCACATTTATTTATTTTTTCTTTACGGTAGTTTGCAGAACCGTTCCTAATCAAGTCAATAAAATGTTAAATACCACCACGAAAGCTTGTTTTATTTCACAATATTTAGTCACCATTATTGAAAAGTTGACGTGCTTTCTGTACAAAATGTGGTGCATATAGATACAGAGCGTCTGCTAGGCACATTAATGTACGCCACGTCACTCAGTAACAAAAAAAAACAACAATAATAAACTTTTCTTCTTATGCAGTGGCCGTGTGCATGAGCATGTACAGCATTCCTTCCGCATCGCATACCGCTTAAAGCGAGCTCTAAGGTAGCTCCTTCGTAGTATTAAAAGCCGATCTCAGAGGTGATGCTTTGAGTTGGGCAGGAAAGAAGAGAAAGCGATGGCAAGAGCCTGAAACACGTCGAGCACTATATATATATATATATATATATATATATATATATATATATATATATATATATATATATATATATATATATATATATATATATATATATATATATATATAAACTTTTTTTGTGCAGGGAAATATGCGGGGATTTTTGGCGATGTATGCGGGGAAAAATGCCGGAAATTGGGAATTTTCGGGTCTCGGAAAGGGAATTCTTCTGTCCAGGACGGAACATCACTGGCTGCAACTGCCTCCCAGCGGTTGCGCCAGAGACAGAAAGCACCGGCAACGATGAGAAGGCAAGCGAAGTGGCCTCGGGAACAACGCCCAGAAGAAACGAAGGGATTTACGCCAAGACCGCGAAATCCAACATGCACGGCCTTGCAGAAAACACGAGCAATGATGCATTGCCTGAGAACATGCTGGTTTGTTTCCTGTAGGGAGTAGTTCGGGCATGTTGCTGACTGGACCATTTTCCACCTCTCGAGGCGGTCGAGAATAGGAAGCACACCCCATCCCAGCCGCCACATGAAGACCCGGAGGTGGCCAGAAAGAAAAGATGCTGTCAGCGCGCTCCAAGACACGCGACTAGAGCGAGCGCGGCGGGGCGGAGGAACTAACGGGAGCAACAAAGCAGCCGTTGTGTCAACAATAGGATTGTTCAACACATCTACCCCAGGCAATGTCGACCGGACATAGTGAAAGAATGCAACAGCTCTTGCATAAAATAAAGGTAGTGTTACTGACTGTGGCCCCCTGTTAAGATGCACATTACGCATTAAATGCCGGAGGTGAATACCTAGAAAATAATATGCAAGAGTTCGCGCGGGGGATTCCTCTCCTTGTACTTCTGTACTAGGAGAGGAGAGTCTCCAAAGAAGCTTTTGGAGACTGGAGGCGAGCGTCTCCCTTGACTGGATTGTTGACAGGAGTTCTGGACGCAGACGCTCCTCCTGCTTTTTTTCGGCGGCGACACCGGCCCTCGACGAGTTGAAAAATGTCCGCTTGCTCCGCCGAAATGGCTGATGGGCCGTCCTCTGGTTGATTTGTCGGGATAAATGACCATGACAGAGTCGTGGGCTCGTAGCCGCGTTGTTCATGCAGCGCCATGTTGACAGGTTGGCCGACGGGCGTCTCCGCATCCAGCAGCGGGGGAGCCGGAGCCGAGAGGCTTAGCTCGCCCGCTACGTGGTGATGCGAAAAAGCTGCTCGAAATGGCCTGAAATTAGGCGTACCTGGGTAAGATGGGTGTCTCCAGGATCTTGACTTTCCAGATGCAGTCGCACAAGTTTTAGAGGAGCCAAACTTAAATTTTCACGGTTCCAGCAGAAAATCGACGCAGACGATGTGCGTCGCATCCGATCGCTACGCGATGCGCGCCGCATTCCATGTTTTTGGTACCGCGAAAGAGCAATTTACTAGTTCGAAAAAAAAAACATACCATATCCACGGAGTGAATGATGATGAGTGGGCGAAGCTGCGGAGGCTCATCGGTAAACCGTGAATCTTCCGTGAATTCTCCCCGGTACATCATCACCAACGTGAGATCGGGCGCGTTTATACTAAAGGGTCGATGAGAGTTATGGTGACTGAAGCAATCATGGTTATACCGTGAAATCTTCAGTGGTTTCGCCCAGCAGTAATCAAAGCGATAGTGTGTGTGACATTTTATTCAAACTTTAACGACCGGTCGTCGTCCATGGTCCGCCAAGCAGCATGATCCGGCAAGCGCACTCGTACTGCTCGTACGGCGGTCCGCGCAATCGGAGAGCAGCTGCACCGCCAACGCCATCTAGCGTACCTTCACCCAACCGCCATATTGTACGCATGTCTATAGGACAGCGCCCTCTCGGAAACGAGACGAGAACTGGAGATGACGACACCATACCCACGGAGTGAAATGATGATGAGTGGGCGAAGCTTCGGAGGTGCGTCGGTAAACCGGTAATCTTCCGCGAATTCTGCGCAGTACATCATCAACGACGTGAGATCGGGCGCATTTATACTAAAGGGTCGATGAGAGTCATGGCGACTCGCAGTCACTTTAATTTTACATGTACGTCGTGAATTTTTTTATTGTTTAATCACGCACAGGAGACATCTCACACAGGCACTACCTTGGAGGTCGAAATCCAGTGCCTACTGGCTACTCAGAATGCATGGACAACCGAGGACCGCCGAGGTAATGCCATAAGGAGCTTCGCCCCTAAATATATTCATCATATACAAGTACTAAACGAGAGGTGGCTACATACAACGGGGACGCACGACCCACGGCTTAAGGAGCTTCGCCCCTAAAAATCATTTGCTCTTTAGTGTCCCTTTAGGTTGATTGCGGAGAGTAAGCTCGAAAATGCACTGATATTCGCGAATGCGTAGCAAGTGGCCTTACGTGTTTGAGTCGAAGGCGTCAAAAGCCGAGAAGTTGCGTAGAGCGACCGCGAAAAGAGCTTCCCTTGTTTGCAGCGACGGGGGGCAGACTGCGCCAGCTATCGTGCGTTGGATGAAACACGCGGCACTTCGCGCGACCTCGGAGACAAACGACGGCTCTTCGCTTTTGCGAGGCAGCCCGAATTTTCAGCGCCGCCTATGAAACACTAGGGCCTTTAGAATTGCGTATCTATGTAATTTCTCATAAAGGAACACACCAACTAATACTTACGTATTGATGTTATGCCTCAGATATTTAACCGATTGGTCGTTGTTCGACACCCATTCACGGAACTTTTTTAAAAACGATAGTCTTTCTTGGGATACTTTAACGCTGAAATTTTGGTCTGCCTGTCTGTCTTCTATCTGTCTGTCTGTCAAACGATTCAACCACCTGGCCAAAGTTTAAGCACTTGCTGAACGCCCAGCCATCTTGAACTGGGAGTTGCGTTCATACTTGTCAACATTGTCGATCAAAAAGCAAATATATGTTATGCCTCAGATATGCGTAATATTTGCTTTTTGATCCGATCCCGGGGGCCAGGGCAAGTGAAGCAAAATAGAACAGCAGCGCCGTAAATTCACGCGTCGGCCGCGTGTGCCGGCTCGCGAGCGGAGCTGCGACACTGAATGGTTCTAAAAAACGTTGCGCGTGACGCATGCAGCGCTACCCTTCATGTGGCGTCGCATCACGACCACTCCCTGAACTAAGGTGGACCGACGGCTCCCATTGAGGAGCGAGCGTTTGCACTGGCATTGAAAAAAACCGCCAGGGCTGAGCGGAGCGCGCAGCCCAGTCACAGCGAAAGCTGGAAGAGCGGCCTTTCTAGAGTCTTTTTAAACACTCTTGTGGCAACTACTACGAGCAACTTGCGTGGTCCCCACTACGCCGTAAATCATCATAAATTTTATGTAGTGGGGAGGCGTCCACTGTGCCATTATTCGTTATTCTTCGGAAAAGCGTGGTACCCGCTATACACTTGTGACGCATTATGTGCACTTTGTTCATGCTGTGGCTGAAGACGATGAAGAATTTTGCCTGAGGCTTTTGTAATGGGTTGGAGCATTGAACGACCCACTCGTTGTATTGTATGACACCTGGTTGCTACTATACTGTTATAAAACGCTGTATTATACATGTTAACGCGTATCATTACCCGGCATCAAGCCTGCATAGGGTCAGTTTGCAAGGCAGGTTCAAGCACCGGCGTAGCTCAATGGTAGAGTACTGGGCTGCCACGCAGTGGACCCGGGTTCTATTCCTATTCTCTCCTAGGTGTTTTTAGGGGCGAAGCTCCTCACGGTGTGGGTCGTTCCCTCCTCCGTACATAGTACATAGTATTTAGCCACCTCTAGTTTATGAAGGACGCGTGACTTTCACAACTCACAGCAGCATTCTGTGGTGATGCATGCGGAGGCGAGGCGTTGCGTCGAGCACTGGTGTGGATGTCGGCGTCTGAGTAGGTGGCATCGTCTTCCTCTGTCGTGGAACGCGAACTCGCGTTGTCGCTGAGGCAGGGAGCGCCCGGGACACAAGTCGGCGACGCTCGTGCCCAGCTAACGATCGAACACCCAGGATCATGCAGAGACGTGACACGTGTTGTCACGTCTCTGCATGATCGAGTGGGCAATGTACGGGAGGATTCGCGGTTACCCGAATGATCCCTCCAAGCTTCGCCCACTCACCATCATTCACTTCGTGGATATGCTGTGATTTTTTTATTTATTAAGGCGAAAGCCTTTAATGTCTCATGCTCACGTCCGTCCGGCGTCCGTCCGTCCGGTGTCCGTCCGTCCGTCCGGTGTCCGTCCGTCCGTCTGTTTGTCCGTCCGTCCGTCCGTCTGTGTGTCTGTCTGTCTGTCTGTCTGTCCGTCCGTATGTCTGCCTGTCCATCCGTCTGTACGTCTGTCCGTCCGCCTGTCTGTCGATCCGTCCGTCTATCTGTCTGACTGTCAGTCCGTCCGTCTGTCTGTAGTATGTCTGTCCGTCTGTCTGTCTGTCTGTCTGTCTGTCTGTCTGTCTGTCTGTCTGTCTGTCTGTCTGTCCGTCCGTCCGTCCGTCCGTCCGTCCATCCGAGCTCTGGCACGGAGCCAGGTGGCCGCCGGGGTGCGCAATCGGACGCCGGTCGCGTCGGACTCTACAGCGCTCGCGCTTTGCTTGCGTAGCGTTGCTGTGCCAAGCGTTTGGAATCATTCAGACGGACGGATGGGCATAGGCGTATCTACCGGGGGGGGCAGGGGGGGCTCTAGCCCCCCCCACTGAGAAAAATCAGGGGGGCGGAGCCCCCCCACTTTCGACAGTGGTCACTTTCGGCTGCACATTGGAAAACCATCAACTGAGGAGAAGCTTTACTTCTACACAGCAATCATTTATGTATATAATGAAATTTGTCTTTCGCTTCTGCTGTAGAGATTGTCTTTCGCGTATCACGACCACGCACTGTAGATTATCTGCGGTGCGGGCCGTTTATGCGACGTTTGCGCGCTGTGCGCTGCAGCATTGGAGAATGGGCTATCGCTGAGTAGGGGCTCTATAACGTGGGAGCATTCTGTCTTAAATTTATTTTTACTCTGCCTGGCCTGAAATTTACATAATTGTCGACAAAAATATGGGCAGGAACCTGTAAACGTTTTAAGGGCTGACACGCTCTTCTTGTTTCAGAATACTAATTTTCTTTGATCGGAAAGGAATTACATTACCGCTGCTCTGTACCCAATTTTCTATCAGTCAATGAGTGTGCAGAAGTGTTGAGTGTTTTAGTTGGGCCGCATTGGGGGGAGCTAAGAAGAATGTTACCGCTTTATTTTCCGATTAAACTGCTCGCAATTGCTTATCATATGGTAGCTTGCAGCGATAGCGCCGGCTTGGAACAAGGCAAGGAATAAGGCAGTGGACTTCAGTACATCCAGAAGCCCAACTTTCATGCTTCGCCCGCAACTCGATCTACCGGACCAGATAAATGGTCAAGTTCTACGGTTTTCTGCAGGGGACTAAGGAGACTGAATTGACAGCCGGGCTAGTTGGTCTTTAGCCATCTCGAATTGACTAACAAGCCAAAATACAACTCAGGCGGCAAAGAAGCACACATGCGCAGATCTGTTTATTTATCTTCCTCCCTCTCTCTCTCTCTTTGCAAGGATGAGTTCACAGAGTTGAATACGCGCTCAAACAGCTCAACATCGTTATACTACAATTGAAAATGTTCATTATACTCGTATGAATCCGTCTCGCCAGCTGAGCTGCTATAAGTAACCATTGCCAATCTCATCGGAGGGCAGCCTTCCTGAAATGCATTCAGAATGAGACATTGCCCGGCTACTCCAAGTGTTTAGCTATTGGTCAGCATAGTAGTGCGCTGTTTAGTATGCACACGTCATTTTAACACCGCCAGGTTTCACAGATTTGTGACGTCGCTTATCGAGCAAGCAATTTTATTACACACCGACATTTTTTGACAAATAGCGAAGAACCGATGATTAAAAAACGTGCCCCAATGAAAATACTGTATTCTCTTATTTTTTATGCAGTCCTGCATCAGTGGTCATTACGCGATGGATCATATTGGGGTCATATGATGCATCACGTTACGAGCAGGTGCTGTGTGCATGACCGGGAAAATTTCGACCAATAATAAACTGCTAACGACTAATGCGCATGAAAACAATGCGGGGTAGTATAAAGTTATAATTAGCCACACTTTTTAAAAGGAAATTTGTGGTTACATCGTTTGCACAGGCTTCTGCTGTGGCAAATGCAAATACGATGAGGATAAAAAATGTACTACGCTCCTGATACTACAAATTTTTACTTAAAAAAAACTTGTGGTTCAGAAGATAAAAATAAATATAATGTAATAATAGTAATGCTAACAATGCGCTACAACGATTATTACTAGGAGCAAACAAGACAAAATATAACGTACGAAAACCAGAACATGTGCAACAAAGTGCAGTACTAATTACGGAAAAGAGAAAGTGCAGTCACTGTCACTTACATTAAAAAAAAACGACAACATTCGTGAGCAGCTCCTAGACGTTAACGAACTTTCCTTAAATGAAATTAATCTATGCTACTGGGGACGCCGCCATCGACATATTGTATTAATGCATAAACTTGTGTGGGCAATGTATAAAAAGCGTTGCTTTTAATACTGTTGCATGCATAACACATGTATCTATGGTTGTCCCAGTGTATGCTACGTAAAACTGACTGTACCTTTTTGTATAATGTTATTAAACTCGGGTGACCATATTCTATCTCTGTTTATGAAAAATCACATCAAATTGAATGCAAATGAAGTTCTGTCGTCTATATATATATATATATATATATATATATATATATATATATATATATATATATATATATATATATCCAACCGAGTGAGGAAGTCTTGGCCCCCCCACTCACGAACGAGTTGGTACGCCACTGCGGATGGGCACGGACGGATGGACACGGACGGACGGATGGACACGGCGGACGGTCACGGGTGGATGGATGGACGGCCGGACGGACGCCGGACGGACGTGAGCATGAAACAATAAATGCTTTCGCCTTCAAACCATGACGTCAGCGAGAACTGTCAATAACCACGGAATGGCATAGGAAGGGAACGGACGAAGCTATAGCTGGCGAAGTGGGGAGACAAGAGAAGCAGCCAAGAAGACTGAAATGCTACTCGTCTGTCCTGTGGCCGCCTGTGGCCGGAGTGACCTGCAGATTATGGCCGCACTTTTCTGACGTGATTAAGCTACGAGACGTCCTGTGCCCGTGAACACGCTCTGCTCTTGAGCTTCGGATGCGAGCTCTAGCGTGGGTGTCAATCCGGAACACGGCTACGCCTTCGGTGCCTCCACTTCGACCAGCAGTCTTGGGAGGCTTTTCCGCCCATTTATCTACTTTCTCCACTGCAAGGCTTCTCAACCACTGCGGACCTTGGTGAGACCAGCGTTCGTGCCTCGTTTCTTTGCAGTCCTAGGGAGGAAGAAGAACAATATGCCGTACTGGGCCACCACCTTCCAGAAAGGCCGAGCGCGAGCTGTTGGCGCCCGCTCTGTGGTTCTCGTGTTGGTTGTCGCCGCCCGCTTTAGGCGTCCATAGGCTTCCTACTCAAGTGCTACTTGCGCCAATAAGCTCCGTTTCTGAGTGGCGGAAGTGCTGGGTACTCGATCTGGAACTCCGCAACAGGAGACAGCCCCCCTCCCCCCAGAAATGGCCGACAAAAACACCCAGCGAGGCACGACCCAACCTCCGATGGTCATTGTGCCCACTGTGCTACGCCTGCGCGATCCACCTTTTTTCAACGTCATTGATGAAGAAGACGTCGCAGACTGGCTGTCGACATTCAAAAAGGTGGGCGCGAGCAACAAGTGGGAGGACGACCGTTTGAAACTGCAATATGTTTCCTTCTACCTGAAAGATATCGCGTCTATTTTTTAACAACCACCAGCCCGAATTCACTACTTGGAGTGATTTTAAGTAACGCATTGTCGATGCGTTCGGTTGCCCCGAGGTACGCAAGCTCCGTGCTACGGGGGCGCGCACAGCTCCTGGGAGAAGGCTTCACAAGTTACATTGAAGACGTGCTCGACTTGTACAAGTGCCTCAGCCCTTCTATGAGTGAAGTAGACAAGACTAGACACATGTTGAAGAGCATACACGAGGACGCCTTTCAGGTGCTGCTGGCCAAGGACTTGCGTACCGTGTCTGAACTCGCCACTCTGTGCCAGAGCTTCGACAAGCTGCGGAAACAACGGGTCTTGACACCGTGGCCAGCGGCTACAGACGAAACCTTCGTGGCGCGTTGACCCTCGGTGGTGAGCACAACATGCTAATGTCAGAAATTAAACGATATGTGCGCCAGGAAGTGGTGCGACGACGTTCGTGCCTGTCGTAATTACCGACAACGGAAACCACTACTGAGCGTCTAGCGCCCGCCATCCGACAGGTGACACAGGATCAGGTCTCTGAGGCTCTGCCGTCCACCTTTCAGACACCACCAGTCGCCACGGCACTCACTTATGTGGCTGTTGCTGCAAGTCCACCGTGGCACCTACCTTTGTCGACTCCTCAACCTGTGCGAGTACCAAGGACGCCTAGTACGCAGCATTGCTACGGAAATCCCTGGCAAACAGCTGGAAACCGTCCCATTTCCTACGAGTGCGGGTATCCAGGCCACGTCACGCGCTTTCGTCGGCGCTTCGCAGCAACCTCGGCTACACCGAGATACCCCGACTACTCTTTCCGAGCCCCGTACGACGCGCAACAAGAACGGCCACCTCAACGTGATCGATTATACCAGCTTAACGGGACGCGCTACCAGCCGAACGAGGCCACTAACACGATTCCGAGTACCGACCATTCCCTTCCCGTCGCTCACCCTCAGCACGGCGCCGTTCTCTGTCACCCCTGCGTTGCCGACCGAACCCCCTGGATACGGAAAACTGACTACCGCAGCTCCGGAGGCACGAGCTCTGTCGTCGTCACACTGTGTAAGTCGTCGCCTGTGCCCCGCAAATATTATGGAAGTTTTCGTCGAAGGTGTGCGGACTCTCGCACTTGTTGATATCGGTGCTGCCATAAATATGATGAGCCGAAAATTTGTCGCTCTCTAAGAAAGGTCATGACGCCTCTTTCCTGATTTTTGCGCAACAAGTTCAACCGATTGGAGCGTGTATGGCCAGAATCGTCATTCAAGGAGTTTTGTACCGCATATATTTTCTCGTGTTGGCCACGTGTTCACATGATGTGATCCAGGGATGGGATTTTTGGTTGCGCCACCACGCCGTCATTGACTGCGCTCGCGCTATGGTGGAACTTTCTGTGTTTTCTGATGCCCGTCTACCTACACAGAACGACCTCGTGTCGGCAAGCTTGTTGTTGCGCCTTACACTGGCTTTCCACCTCTTAGCGCCATCGTGGTTCCTATCCACTGTACTGGCAGCTTATCAGCTTATCGCGTGTCAGTGGCCGCTATAGCGGTGATATGAATACACATCAACGCACAGAGCCACACCCAGTGACCTATCAGGCTATGTAGCTGCTGAGATATCCGCTGTGACGTAGCCCTGCGTGGTGCACAGGCCATGCTTGTATTATATCTAGGCGGTGTTGGCTGGGCATTTTGATATACCTCTTTGATTTGTTTTGTTTTTCATGCAGTTTGTTTTTTTGTTATCGTAGCTAGCGGCCGATGGCACGCAATCAGCGGCCGTTAAGCAGCAATGGTAGTGAAGCGGGAGTGCCAACAGTGGGCGGAAGACCGCCTCTCCTTCCCCTCCAGTTTCGGCAGCGTCGTCCACGTATCACGTTATCTCGGTTTTGAGGCTATTTGGTGCGCGCTCGCGTGTTCGAGCTCATATTGCTCACCACAGTACGTAATTGTTTGTACTTGTACAAAACAGGATGATTCTTTTTACACCCTGCATCAAAAGTTAGCGACAATTGACTCATTAGGAGCTTTTTAAGTTTACTATTTTAAGCAGCTACAAATTTTGTTTGCGGTACGAAATGAAATAACAGGGTACTACATCTAATTTGCGAGGTACAGCGGAACCACCTAGTACGACTAAAAAAAATTTGTTCTGCTTTGTTGCAAAAGAGCATGTCCCAAAATTTTGGCGAAATCGTTGCACGTTAATTCCTACGAACAAAGTGATCACCAGGATGCATATTTGCTTTCAATTTAGAAGCAAGTGTTAGCGAGGGTAAAATCCAGCTTTCTTTTTGTAGTTCCAGTGCATGAGCGTCGTTTCGAAGTGTACGTACTAAGTGCGACACTTAGATACTCAGAACATTTTATGACGATTGAAGATGTTTTCTGCTGGCAATGGCGCTCGACTATGCCAATTACAATAGAGAGAATAGAGAAGGACTCACCCGCCGCAGGTAGAGAAGAACACCGATGTACCACGATGTAATGAAATGATATAGACTCAGCTTCCTTGAATCAGGTACTACTATAGTTGCTGTTTCAATATCCTGAAGTGTTCTTTGTAGAGCACTTCGCTAGAGAGGAAGAGTCTGCAAAACAATGTCAATCTTAATTCCTGTAAATAAGTTCTGTTCAGAGAAACCACTAATTTTGCTGAAGAGCCACTGAAGCTTATTGTGCATTGTAAAAAAACTTCGCACAGGTCTTTCGGAACTGCTTTGCCTTTCTGAACAAAGGAAATGTAATGATGTTATATACATTCCTCCTCTCATTCCACCGCAAAACCGCGGCTAAACATTCTAATCGTGCAACGGCTCATAACAACAAAACAATACTCGTATTGTGTATAAGAAGGTGATAAATGATTCAAAAGGTGTGCGATGTTTTCTCGCTTGGATTGCATTCGCACTAAAGCCGGACGTTGGCGGAAATGGCACAAAACCACGAATGCGCTCGAATGTCCGTGTAGGCGGCTGAAAAACCAGGCGGCGATTCCAATCGACCTACAGCCGATTTCTTCGCGAGGACGTCTTTCTGCTTAACCCGAAGCTGCGCATTGGTTGAACTGGCACGCAAACATGTCGCTCACAAATTCAAAACTTGAAAATGGTACGACATTGGGCAAGTTGGTGTTGCATAGTTTTCATTTTCCCGGAGAGGGGCGGGGCCCCACTTGCCCTTCTATATTTCTCCCCTCTCTCTCTCTCTCTCTCTATATATATATATATATATATATATATATATAGAGAGAGAGAGAGGGAGGGAAGAGTCCGACTTTAATTACACAACTTAATATAACTTTAGTTGCCGGCACTGCGATATCATTATGAAGATCTGTAGTTGGCCGACTCCAGATTTATTTTTCCATTGCCCTAAAACATCGATCCACATCGTAACACTTGTCTCAAAGCAATAAGGGCCGCATAGGCTGCTACTCGCTGACTATACATCGCATAAATTTGATTCCCACAATGCGTGGGACCTGCCCAATTTTTTTTTTATTGACATGCTTTACTTTGTTAAAACATGCACTCCGTCGTAGAGAGTAGGCCATAGGTCGGCGAACTCACTCATGAGTCGACTCACTCGGACTCACTCAGACTCATAGGTCGGCGAACTCACTCATGAGTCAACTCACTCGGACTCACTCAGACTCAGATCAAGCCGTGGGTCTGAGTCTGAGTCCAGGGTGAGCGATATTTCCGTGAGTCTGAGTCCGAGTGAGTCCGGCTGAAGAAAATTTTCGTGAGTGTGAGTCCGACTGAGTCCGGCTCAGGAAAATTTTGGTGAGTCTGAGTCCGAGTGAGTCCAAAGCGCAAGAAATATTTCTTGAGTGAGTCTGAGTGAGTTCCACTTTTTTTGCCGACCTGTGATCCTATCCACTCATCTTCTGCATTACTATAAGCCTTGCCTGTATTCACGTTTTTACTCACGTCTACTCACACCTGTTCCAAAGCAGTGTCGTTCATTTATCATTTAAATATTTATTGATCAGAGGTGCGAATTACGCAGGGGGTCCCCTGACCTCCCCCTCCACCAACTCTTCCAGAGAAATTCTTGATAAATATATGTTATGTTGTCATTTCTTTCCATAAAAATGACCTGACTGGTTTGCGAGCACTCATAACTCGTATTCGAACGTACTATATCAAAAGGCGTCAAGAAGAGCACCGATTACGTGAGATATTAGATGTGAAGCATCTTATGGCGATGCTTAATCCGGTGGTGGTGGTGGTGGTGGTGGTGGTGGTGGTGTGCCGCGTGCCCACCCTTACTGCGCATGCGCAAACCCTTTAAAAAAAATAGGCATCCCCCCGCGGCAACCACACCCTCACTGCGCATGCGCCTCCCTCCCTCTCTCCCCTCTTACACTCCCCCCCCTCTCTCCTCTAGGCATCCCTGCCCCGGCGTCTACACTCCCACGTCGCCGTGGCCGCGGCTGGCGCATGATGCGTGCGATGCTTAACCCCAAGGTTCCACGCTACCCTGTGCTGGCCATCGCTGTGGGGCGCGGTATTTCAGAAATGGACCTTGCCGAGCTGATTGCCTCCTCCTTCGTGCCTACTGCTTCCGCTGCCCCGGGTGCAGTTGCACGCGCCACGAGCTACACTGCACCGCCCCTCCCTCCCCCCTGAGCCGACTCTCGCCGCAGACATCCGCTCGCTCTGCGAAGAGGATTTCACCCTCTGCGAGCTCGAGCATGTTCTCTTGCGAAAGCGAAATCGCAGCGCACCTGGCCCAGATGGAATAACCCATCAGCTCTTGCGTAATCTCGACGCTTCCAAGCTGGAGCTGGAAGCATCCAGCTGGAGGCCTATAACCGGGTGTTCGCAAGTGGATCCCTTCCTGACCAGTGGCGCACGGCAACTGTCATTCCAGTCCTCAAGCGAGGCAAGTCTCCTCGTGCGATCAAATCTTATCGGCCCATTTCTCTCACCTCAGTGGCTGGAAAAACAATGGAGGAAATGGCCCTTCATCGATTGCACTGGATTGCGGATGCGCGCAATGTCTTTGCCCCCGAGCAGTGCGGTTTCAGACCTCATCGTGCGACAGCCGATTGCCTTGCAGCCGTCGTGAGCACACTTGAGCAGGCTCTCCACGACAAGGAGATGGCCATCCTCTTGCTTCTCGATGTCCAGTCGGCGTTCGACTCGCTGCCCCATGCTTCCATCGTCGGTGCAGTGCGCTCCCTTGGCGTCGAGGGCCGGCTTCTCGATTATGTTCGGGCCTTCCTTGCAGACCGGACGTTTGCCGTGCGCGTTGGAGAGGCGACCAGTTCACCGCGTCCCGTCCACACTGGTGTGCCGCAGGGCAGTGTTCTCAGCCCATTTCTTTTCAACTTGGTGCTTGCACCACTTGTGAAGTGTCTCCCTGAAATGGCAATTCTCCCAGTGCGCGCTGTTGTTTACGCGGACGACATCGCCCTTTACGTGCGCGGCCCTACCCGGATGTGCTCTGAGGTCCGCGGGCGGATGCAGATGGCTCTGCAGTGCGTGGAGAAGTTTATTAGTGACATTGGCCTCGCAATTTCGGCAACGAAAACCGAGGCCCTCGTTGTCCACCCTCGTGCTGCAGCCCGCCGCCACCTCCCGTGCCTTCAGCTCGACGGTGTGCCGATCTCTTGGCAAAAGAGTGTCCGATACCTCGGGCTAACCATTGACAATCGTCTACGGTGGTTCCCCGCGGTGCGGCGCATTCGGCAGGATGCTTGCCGCGTTGAGTCTTGTGTCCGTCGACTCCTCGCCCGCGGCAACGGATGCCCTCCCACCTTCGCGTGCACCATATACGAGGCAATGGACCTCTCCGTAGTGCACTACGCTCTCCCTCTCTGCACCCTTCAAGCCCCACAGTGGCGAGCGATTGACCGGGATCATCGGCGAGTGATCCGAATGTGCCACGGCATCCCTCGTCATACTCGTGTGGCCGAGACTCTCGCAGAAACTCGCGCGTGGCCTGCGTCGCTTACAGCGGATCTGCGCGCCCTGGGTCATATGGAGCGCCTCCATCGCGCACCCGGCGCCGGTCCTCTACTCGCCGGACTTCGTGCTGTCCCAAACACTCAAGTCGGTCGAATCATCGACCTATACGACAGTCTCGTTGTCGACGAACCTACCCCGTGTGCGCGCTGGCCCCCTCCACACCGGCGAGCGCCCCTCCGTGTTTGCCTCGAGCTGCCGGGCATACGCTCAAAGCGCAACACACCTCAAAGTACCATCGCTCAGGAGGCTGCGGCGAGGATGTACGAGGACCTAGCTGGCAGAACACAAGTCTTCTCTGATGGCTCTGTGCTACGAGACCGTTCAGCTGCGGCCGCCTGCATTGCCCCTGAGCTCCACAGATCCCTGCAGTGCCGCCTCAGTTTCTGTGCCTCCTCGACTACCGCGGAACTCGTGGGTTTGCAGCTGGCTGCCGACCTCCTTAGTGAGTGGCCTACCATCAAGAGCGCTGCAATTTACTGCGACTCTAGGTCAGCTCTGCGACAACTCATGAGGGAGGAACGCGGCCCGCCACTTTCACAGCGTGTTGCGCACAGCCTGCGGTCGGTTCAGGAGCACGGCTGCGATGTTGTTCTGCAGTGGCTTCCCTCCCATGTTGGCATCGCGGGAAATGAGGCTGCCGACGATCTGGCCTAAGCAGGCACATTCTCCCGCGACCCCATTGACTCCATAAGCCAACTCCTTCGATTCCGCGCGCTGTAATTTTCGCCGAGAATTGCAGCGCGACCACCCAGACGAGCGGGTCGCCGATGGACGCCCCCCTCCTCTACTCCCCATGACTGGTTTCTCCCGGCGAGAGCGCGCACTCCTCTTTTCCCTGCGGACAGGCTCGGCATGGACGGGGGGGAACGAAAACAGCGGCTGCGGGGAGCCCCTTCGTCAGCTTGCGTCGACTGCGGCGCAGTTGAAACACTTTTTCACCTGCTATGCGAGTGCCCCACATCTGACTGTGCAAGGAAGCAGCTCGCAAACCGCTACCGTCTTCTCGGCCTCCCCTGCGAGACTCTCGAGGACATCCTCTTCCCCACCGGCTACAGCGATCGTCGCCGTAATGCCCTTTGCCGCGCTTCTCTCCTTCATCGACGCTGCCGGCCTCGGCGAGCGGCTCTAAAACCAACACGCACGTAGTCTAGCGCGCCCCTCGCCCTTCCTCCCTGCAAGCCCTACTTTTCTGTCTTTCCTTCTCTCTTTCTCCTTTTCATCCCCTTTCCCCGTGTGTGTATCGGTTGAGGTGTCCTCTTCGAGAGACAGTTATCGTGCACACCGAACCCCCTTTCTATTTCTCAACAGAATCACCTATATCCCATTGCGCATGCGCGTCCCCCCTCTCTCTCCCTCTCCTACGCTCCCCCCTCTCTCCTCTAAGCATCCCTGCCCACGGCGTTCACACTCCCACTGCGCATGCGTGTCACCCCCTCTCTCTCCTCTCCTACGCTCCCCCCTCTCTCGCCTCGCGCCGCCGACGCAGGCAGCGTCTGCTAGCGAGTTTCTTGGTTGAAAAAACCGACTGCTCGCGCTGCACAACCGTTCACTGGCCACCCAGTATATATGGCAATGGATCTTGACCTCCAAGGTGGTGCCGGTGGGAGATTTCTCCTGTGCGTTGTTGAACAATAAAAATTCGCAGCGTGCGCGTTAACTAAAAGCGGAGTGCGGGTCTCTGTGTCCAGTCGGAGTCTTCTGTCTCTCATTGCCCATTAGCAGCGATTGGCATGTTCCAGTAGGAAACACTGCTCCATCACTGCCTGCTTTGCGCCTCCCCAGTTTTTAGATGCGAAGCATCTTATGCTCGGGGCTCTGTCCGTCTCCCGTCCCGCGTCCCCCGTCCCGCGTCCCGCGTCCGGCCACTTTCATGAAGTAGGGCAGAACCCATTAGGTGAACCAGAACACTGTAGTAATATGAAGGCCGTCAACCCTATCACAGTCATGAGAGTCATGGCCGAGAGCACAGAGAGGCTGCTTAGCAATGGCTAGGCAGGTGGTGTCTGTCGCCCAGGTTGACCTCATTCCTTGAGTCATGGCCGAGAGCACAGAGAGGCTGCTTAGCAATGGCTAGGCAGGTGGTGTCTGTCGCCCAGGTTGACCCCATTCCTTGATCTTGCTTGCATGTGTTTGGAGGGGGCTTAGTCCATCCCACAGCGCATGCACGTCCCCTCCCCCTCTCTCTCCTACGCTCACATCATTTCTCTCCTCTAGGAATCCTCTACTCTACCGAGCGGCCCCCGCGTCCCACAGCGCATGCGCGTCCCCTCCCTCTATCCTCTGCTACGCTCACTCCCTTTCTCTACTCTAGGAATCATCCACTCAACGGAGCGGCTCCGGCGTCCCACAGCGCATGCGCGTCCTCTCCCCCTCTCTCCTCTAGGTATCCTCTACTCTACGGAGCGGCTGCGGCATCCCACAGCGCATGCGCGTCCTCTCTCCTCTAGGGAATCCTCTACTCTACGGAGCGGCTCCCGCGTCCCACACCCCCACAGTGCATGCACGTCCCCTCTGTCTCCTCTCCTACGGTCCCCCCGTTCTCTCCTCTAGAAATCCTCTACGGAGCGGCACGCACGACAGGTGGTGTGACAGCTGCATACTCCGCTGGGGGGTGCCACGATATACGTCGGTATAAAAATGACGGAGCGCGCGCGCCAAATTCTCTCTCCTGTGCAATGCCTCGATGAGCGCCCGGACGGCTGCCGTGAAATGAGAGCGGCGAAGTTCCTCCCGCTCAAGCTAATTATCTCCCCGCTGCTTCGCATCCACACATGGTTCCCTTTAGCGGGAGATGGGGGGAGTTTTTCTCTCCTGCGCAACGCTGCGATGAGCGCCAGAGTCAACGCCGCCGCCAGTGTAACCATCTATACATGGTTCCCTTTAGCAGGAGATGGTGTATTTGTGTTAAAGCGCATTGACACCATGGTCGAAAAAGCTAAATCTAGGCTAACGAACTCATGAGTCGACTCACTCAGACTCATATCGTGTCGTGAGCCTGAGTGAGCCCGGTGGAGTAATGTTTTGGTGAGCTTGAGTCTGAGTGAGTCCGGTTGAAGAAAATTTTCGCGAGCGTGAGTACGAGTGAGTCCGGCTCAGGATAATTTAGGTGAGTATGAGTCCGAGTGAGGCCTAAGCGGAAAATATATTTCATGAGTGAGTCTGAGTGAGCTCGAAAAGTTTTGTCGACCTGTGCTCAGACTCAGATCGGGCCGTGAGTCTGAGTCTGAGTGAGCCCGGGTGAGTAATATCTTGGTGAGTTTGAGTCCGAGTGAGTCCGGTTGAAGAAAATTTTCGTGAATGTGAGTCCGAGTGAGTTCGGCTCCAGAAAATTTCGGTGAGTCTGAGTCCGAGTGAGTCCAAAACGATAGATATATTTCTTGAGTGAACCTGAGTGAGTTCTACATTTTTGCCGACCTATGGTCCTATGTACTCATCTTCAGCATTAATATTAGCCTTGCTTGGATTCACATTTATACTCACGTCTACTCACACGTACTCTGAAGCAGTGTAGTTCTAACACCAATTCAATATTTATTCATCAGAGGCGTATGTTACGCAAGGGGCTGCCTTTACATCTCCCCCCGCCAACTCTTCCACGGAAGTTCTTGATAAATATACCTTAAGTTGTCATCTTTTTAAAGAAAAATGACCTTACTGGTTTGTGAGCACTCACAACTTCTATTCGAAGGTACTATATCAAAAGGATAGCCAAGAAGGACGCCGATTACGTGATATATTGGTGTTAAAAAGCATTGACACCATGGTCGAAAAGGCTAATTGTAGGCTAATGGACTCATGAGTCGACTCACTCGGACCGACTCAGACTCAGATTGAGCCATGAGTCTGAGTCTGAGTGAGTCCGGGTGAGTAATGTTTTGGTGAGTTTGAGTCCGAGTGAGTCCAGTTGAAGAAAATTTTCGTGAGCGTGAGTCTGAGTGAGTCCGGCTCAGAAAAATTTTGGTGAGGCTGAGTCCGAGTGAACCCAAGTCCAAAAACATATTTCATGAGTGAGTCTGAGTGAGCTCCACAAGTTTTGCTGACCTATGGAGTAGGCTAATGCTGGCACAGGAAGCTTTAATTATGCCAGTAAATCTGAGCGAGAGCATTCACTGATTGACTCCGTCGGGATTGCTTTGTATTCTCAGTAGCATTTTTGTGTTCTGCAAAGCAGTCGCTACCCGGTTCAAAACATTTTACTTGTCATAGCTTAAGTGATCGCTTCAGTTGTTCATCAACACGACATATTCTGCACATACAAATCCGTTTGAGGGGAATTTTCTACTGAATGTTTGACTATATGTCACTGGCCCATGATTCGAATTTTAAAAGTCTGATATGAAGACAGAGAAAACTTCGAGGACGCTTGAGCTTCGCCTTCAAAAGTAGAACGCGATAGCGTAATCGGGCCCCGCGCACATTGCCTTCTCAATTGCTGCCCGGCTTCGGTGCTCAGTGCAGGCCTCAACCATGCCGTAAGGAAACGAACGACTGTGCGCGTAACATCGGCCGTTTCAAATTATCCTTGAAAGGCCCCCGCAAGTACAGTCGTAAGGTGCTCACTACGGCATAATTTTTCCTTTTGCCAATCAGCGAAGGGCCCACTACGCATCCGTAAAGCAACACGCGAACCTATACGCAGCTGCTCACTTTGTCAAGGCGTTTGCAGCTAACGATGATTAATTATGTCTGAACACTTTGTAATTGGTGGGCCTTAAAACACCCACTTGTTGCGAAATTCACCTTTCTTCCACACCTGGCGCGATTCATACAGGTTTTTTTAGGGGCGAAGCTCCTCTTAGTCTAACCTTGTCTTGCGTCCGGCGTAACCGGCAGTATCTCGTGATAATGATGACGATGATGACCATGAAGAATAAACGTGTTCCAGACCACCTCTAGTTCCCATCGTGTGCACCGAGGAAGCAGAGCGTCTCGCAGGCGGTGTGGCCATCTATGTCGAGCAGAACACTGTAGTACAATAAGGCCGTCCACCACCACTACAGTCACTAGAGTCATGGCTGAGAGCATAGAGGGGCAGCTTAGCAATGGCTAGGCAGGTGATGTCTGTCGCCCAGGTTGGCTCCAGAAGGAGGAGGAGAGAGTGGGAAAGGAAGAGACGCAATTTCTGCAGCCCTAGTTGGGAGCACGGCTCAGCGCCTGTAGGGGAATGAGGAGAGGACATTAAAGATGTGGGAAAGAGAGGAGAAGAAGATAGAAATGGCGTCCATGACCGAGGACGCGGTCGGCGGCTATTATAGCCGGTTGTCCAGTCCAGTGCCCTCAAAGTAGCGAAGAATCGCCTTGAAGACCTGGGTGTGGTGCCGTGCAGACAAGAGGACGTCCCTCTGTGTAGCCGCGGGTAGACCCTGGTGACGGAGTGTGGCGAGCAAGGTGGCTCGTTGTGGTTGAAGCGCGGGGCATACACACAACAGGTGCTCAATGGTTTCGTCCACCCCGCACGCAGGGGACGAGGCTCTGCCAAGCCGATGACTCCGGGCCGCAGGCCAGGGAGCAGCCGATGCGTAGACGCAGTAGCAGGGACCTCGCCCTCCTGGTGAGACCCCCTGTCAGGCAGCCGGGTCGGTGGTTCCATCCTGGGCACACGGTCGTCGGGGTGGCAGCGTAGTAGTAGCGGTCTCAATGTGAGCCTCGAATAGTCGGAGGCGACCACGGTACGGGGCAGCGCCCTTGTCCTACACCCCTCCAGAGCATGCGTGTCCCCTTGTCACAAAATGCGCGTGCGAGGCAAGTGATGATAGAGTGGGCGGGCCCCGTCTCAGTCAGTGCACCCGGCGACAGAGAGGTGTGGCGGTCAACGACGGCTCTTTTGTGGACCGAAAGACCGGTTCGATGGCTCAAGACAGACAGGAGAAGAGGAAGGAACGGTGGAGGAGTTGGTTGAGCCGAGGAAGCGTGCGGACGACGGAACGTCGTAGGCCAGGCCACGTGGTAGCCGACAGCCTGCCTTCGTGGTCGAACCCGTGGCTCGAGGGGGTGCAACCTACGGCAGCGGTGTGTACCCCGAAGATCTGCCCCACGACCAGCGACCTAAGACAGCGAAGCAGCAGCCCGGAATCCACCAGCTCGGGCCCTCGACGACGTACCAACCGCAGATAAGCGCCGCATTCAACGGCTCTCCTCTCTCACCGGGACTTTTATAATCGTATTACATCCAGTGTTTATTGATTGTTCGCGAGTCGCGTTTTGTTGTCTACATGTTAGCGTCGAGTTTTTATGTATAACGTCGAGTATATTTTTTGAGCGAGTGGGCTCTCTCGGGGTATTTTCGGGGAGAAATTGTCACCACGTGGTACGCGCTGAGGGTATCGCGTGAAGGAATGTCGCGCGTACAATGTATATCTTGATTAGTCTTGCGTGTTTTCAATGCGAAGCATTTCTTAGCGAACTTCGGCGACTTTGAGCGTATCTATCTATCTAGCTATCTATATATCTATCTAGCTATCTAGCCGCCTACGACTTTGTGCTCTCCTGGCCGTATCGTTAATGGGATTTATACCAAATTTGGTATGGCATAACATGACCGTATTGCGAACATAAATGGCTGGTCATATCATGAAAATCATGACTAGCTTGTCATGAAAAGCATGATTTACCTGCCCCGCTCATGGCGCGCTCCCGGCCGTTTGGTTAGCTTGATATACACCAAATTTGGGATAGAGTGACGTGACTGTATGATGAACATAAATGACCAGTGGTAATATGGAAATCATGACTTGTCATGTGCGACATGACTTGCATGCCACGCTCATGGCGCGCTCGCGGCCGTTTCGTTAGCTTGATATACACCAAAATTGGTATTCAGTGACGTGACTGTATGATGAACATAAATGACCAGTGGTAATATGGAAATCATGACTTGTCATGTGCGACATGACTTGCATGCCACGCTCATGGCGCGCTCGCGGCCGTTTCGTTAGCCTGATATACACCAAATTTGGTATTGAGTGACGTGACTGTATGACGAACAAAAATGACCAGTGGTAATATGGAAATCATGACTTGTCATGTGCGACATGACTTGCATGCCACGCTCATGGCGCGCTCGTGGCCGTTTCGTTAGCTTGTTATACACCAAATTTGGTATTGCACGACGTGACTGTATGACGAACATAAATGACAGGTCCTAACATGTAAAACATGACATGCAAATTTTGTAAAGCATGATTTGGCTGCTTCGCATTACATCGATTCCCACAGTGCGTGGGATCTGCCGGTTTTTTTATTCTTGTTGCAGTAAAGCGTGCGTGTGCATTTGTTTCCTTTATAATCGTTGCCTCCCGACTCTTGCCCCTGGTCCGCGTTCGACCAGGCGTGGGCCTATCGCCGGTTGTTGTCTGCTCATCCCCCTCCAAAACGGAGAGTGCGGGTATCTTAGACCAAGTACCCATTAATCCCTGACACCCCTCTCCCTCTCTCTCCTCTCCAACGCTCACCCCCCTTTCTCTCCTCTAGGAATCCTCTACTGTACGGAGCGGCGCGCGCGTCCCATCTCTCTCCTCTTCTACGCTCACCTCCTTTCTCTCCTCTAGGAATCCTCTACTCTACGGAGCGGCGTCCGCGTTCCACATCCCCACAGCGGATGTGCGTCCTCTCCTCCTCTCTCTCCTCTACGCTCACCCACTCTCTCCCCTCTAGGAATCCTCTACGGAGCTATAAGAACCCCTATCCCTCCACTTCACCGACCATGAAGCCGTTATAATGAGGGGGGGACCGGAAGCCACGTCTAGCTACCATTTACGAATAAATAAAATTTCTTTTATATATACACACAGTGTTTGTCACGTCTTTGATGATGTACTGGACGAAAATTCACGGAAGATTCACGGTTTACCGATGAACCTCCAGAGCTTCGCCCACTCATCATCATTCACTCCGTGGATATGCTGTGATTTTTTTTTTATTTTTTTTTGTTTCGAAACACTTCCACGCACTAGCGTGGATCTGTGGGAGAACTCCTGCTTGCCATGCAGACGGCCTGGGTTCGATTCTCGCTCAAACCGAATATTTTTATTGTTTACTTTATTTGCATCTTGATTTTTCTTGTTTATGCCCGCTTTTTTTTAACGCTGTCACGTTAAAAGAAACGAGCATAAACGGCCCCTGTAAAATATGCCAGACAGGATGGTGAACTGTCCGTTGTCAATGGACCGAAACCTAAGTCAAGCTCTTAAAGAATATTCCGGGCCGGCGCCAGGGGGGGGGCTCGGCCCCCCCCATGAAGCAGTCCGGCGGGGGCCCGAGCCCCCCCAGCCCCCCCGTACTCTCCGCCTGTGGTTGTGAACTAACAACTTTTTCTTTATTTCAGGAAGGCGATAGACATTAAAACAGCCTTCCCTGCATTCGCGGCACCACACAAACAAAGCAAAGATGATGGGAGCATCTTTAACAGAGAAAGCTGTTACGAGATCACAAGTGCCGATTTTGGCGCGCTAGTTTCCGCCACCGCCTTTGTCCGTAACCACTATCGCGCGAAATAAAAAGTAAATAAATACTGATGATAGGAATTAATTCGAACACGAGCCCTTTGGGCAGCAGCCCAGCATTCTACCACTGAGCTACGCCGTCGCTTGAAACACCGTTGCGAACTGACCCTATGCAGGCTTCATGTCGGGTGAGGAATCGCGTTAACATGTGTAATAAAGCGTTTTAGAAGAGTAAAGCAACAACCAGGCGTCACACAAGCGAATTGCATAACGAGTGGGCCGTTGAATGCTCCAACCCATTACAAAAGCCTCAGGCATAATTCATCGTCGTCAGACACAGCATCAACAAAGTGCACATAATTCCTTACAAGTGTGTAGTGCGTACCAAGCTCCTACGAAGAATGACGAATAGCCTAGTGGAAGCTTTCGTACTGCACGAAAGTTATGATTTATGGCATAGTGGGTACTATCAGGGGCGTAGCTAGGGGGTGGCACACCGGGCACGTGCCCCCCCCCCCCCCCGAAATTGAACATTTCGTGCCCCCCCCCCCAGCGAAAAATGACCATTTCAATGAGGTGCCCACCCCGAAATCAAGCAGGTGCCCCCCCCCCCCCCCCCCCCAAAATTTCTGGCTACGCCCCTGGGTACTATGCAAGTGTGCGTGAAGTGGTCGCCCAAGAGTGTTTAAATATGGTTCAAGAAAGGCCGCTCGTCCAGCTCTCGCTGTGACTGTCCTGCATGTTGCGCGCAGACTTGGCGGTTTTAACGCGATAGCGTTAAAGGAGCAGTGACATCAACTTTACGCATGTCGGGTTTTCTGCGTCAACGTGTAGTTATCGATCCCCTACCAACGATTCGGTACTGATAATGCAACAAAGCGACGAATTAATATATGTAATAATGATTAGTATGACCAGTATCGAACGAAGTTCGAAACGGGAGCAAAGCCCGCCAATTTTTAGCGCGGCCAAGGCTGCCAAGCGGTCACCTCCCGCGGTCACGCCCCATCTGATCACGTGGCCGCACGAAATGGTGACGAGAGTTTCAGCTGACATTTCGTCTGCTCGGCGCTCACGTGTAGGCATGTGTTCGCCACCCCCCATCGTCGTCGCCTACGTCAAGAGCGTCCACAAGCGACGATGAAAACACTGAGGAATATGGAATCGCTGCGATTCGCGACGTGGTGAATCATTTACGGTTCGATCCTCTTCAGAGTAGTGATTCTGATATCGACGCCCGACCCAGCAGCGACGAGGAGGCAGCTGAAGACGCGCTTGGGCAATGCTGGCTGGCAAGACATGTCACAACTACGCATATGAACGCTGCGTGCTTGTTACTGGTTTGAAATAACATTTCTCTGAACCATACGTTCCGTACAGGTGCACTTTGATCGGTTATTGTCATGTTTGCGTCTACCTATACTCCGTTTCACAAGCTGTTGGCAGTACAGTGGAAGGTACGTGCGCCCTCAGCCAATAACGACAGAGCGCACTACATAATTGTGTTCCTACGCGAATGTCACTTCCGTGAATCTGACAAGTGGCCCCGCCTGCGTGGAAAAATGTGTGCTATACTAATTAACTTTTTAATTTTGTAGCAGGTGGCGCTTGGTACCATCTTGATCTGTTCTGTTTATTTTTGGACGGGCCGACTTCCGTTCCAAAGGAACTGGATTTGTCCATTAATATTTAGCGTGACTTGTTACTATGAATTTTCGTCACATCAGAGCTTTTTGAACTGTTTACGCCACGGGTATAGAAAAAAATATTTACTTTAATCATTCAATCAATCAATTTAAGTGAATCACTGAGTCAATTAACGAGCGAAACATGGAATCAATCAATCCGATGCTTTATTTTCCGACATAAAAAATGTTTTTCTTTTTTTTTATGTTTGCTACTCTCACTGCAACAGTACTGAATGATCCCGTCCTGTACGCACCACGCAATGATTGTTATGAGGCCGTTAGGAGGGCTCACATCTCATCGTCCTCATCACAACTTGTATTTCGCGTCGCAGCTTCGCTGAAACCGGCGGCGAATTTGCACAATGTTCCTCGCTTCTATGAGAAATGCGTTCCGAGAGCGTTCCTTGTACTTGAAGCCACGCAGCATCCTCTGCATCGTCGTTGTGGACACGGTCGGTAGCGTCTCGTCCTCTTCAAAACGCTGCACCACCTTGGCGATGGTTGGAATTTCACCCCTCTAAAAAAGACGTACACCACCCATCGAAAGACGCTCAGGTCAAAATCGTCCAGCTTCTTCACCCGATCACGGCCTTTCCAATAAAACGCTTCTTCGGTGGTAGGACTCTGCCCGCGTTCCCCGCCAGCGCTTTCCACCGATAGAGCGTTCGCTCGCTCACCTGGATAGGTTTTTCCGTCCTCTTGGTGAGTGAATCCAAGCTTGCACTTTCCCCGCACTCGACGCGAAGCGCTAGCGTTTAAAGCTATCTGCTTCGCTAGCTTGGGAAAATCACGCACACTCGACGGATGGCTCACCGGCGACAGTTTGTGGGACGCGTTGCAGACACACGACCAACTCGGGCGACGCCATGTTGCCGAAATGCGGCGCATCACCACCTCACAACAAGCCTCCGCTCAGCCGCGTCCATGCGGGCTTTTTCTATTAATTTTAAGAATTATTAAAACACTTTGGACGCTTTAAAACATCAATCCGTACCATACTGTCACGTTATGCGTTTGTAGTGTGCAAATATAGTTCTGGATTGCTAAAATAGTTCAGGGACTATTTGCTGTGCTCACACAGCCCTGATTGGACGAGAGAGCTCTACCTTTGGCTGCACTGCCAATAGCTTGTGAAACGGAGTATAAGCATAACCAATGTGTCGTAATAACTGGTCAGCTATGTTGCCATGTGTGTCAATTGTAATGTATACTGCTCATAGACTGAAACGCGACAGGAAAAAAAAGTGAAATGCGGAGGCCTGGCGTCTTGATTCCATGAGCGCGTTGTGGGGTTCGCGTTTCGCAATGGCGCGCCATACTTTTCGCATTTTCGAATTTCTTTTTTTTTATTTGAAGAGCATGATTGCAGCGCACAACGGTCCCACGGCGTGCGGGCACGTAATGCGATGGAGATCGTAGCTTCGAATAATCACATTCGCGCTCATGACTCCACGACAGTCCACCCGAAGCGGCACAACGAAAACGCAGGATTCACACGAACGCGCTGCACGAACCAAGCAAAACAAAACAAGCGACGCCGTTGCCAGGCAGCCTGGCGTCGCCGCCAGGTGGTACCACAAGTAGGCCCCGCGATGAAAACATTAAACTCGTCGACGTCAGCGTTGCTCGCGCATCGTCACTCAGCGCCTGAGGCGTGGCTTTAGGAGCTAGCTGAACACGTCAAAATAGTGTCGATGTTGCATGGCATGAACGCGCCGTTGAGTCTTTGTACGCTCTTCGCGCTCGATATAGAATAACTTCTACATAAGGGACGCAATTCATACTTCGCTAAAAAAAATCATGCATACCAAGCAATCGAGTGAACGCCACATCTCGAGTTTGAAATTTGGTGTCAGTGCTCCTTTAAAGAGCTCGTTTCGCAGAAATTCCGGCGTCGTTGATTTTGAGCGAAAAGTCATCATCTTCTCCGTGACCGAAAAATCGAGAAAGATGCAAATAAAATTAATAATAAAAATTTCCGGGTCCGAGTGAGGATCGAACCCGGGCCGTCTGCGTGGGAAGCAGGTGTTCTACCACACAGCCGCGCCTCTGCTTGGAAGCACAGTGAAAATAACTTCCTCTGCTTGGAAGTGCAGTGAAAATAACTTTCATGCTTCGCAAACGCAAGCGTCCCTTATTTAGGCGTCGCAATATAACATGTAATATCCCACGAATTTTGCGTGGTACAAGCGTACATTGCCATCGGGACGTCAGAATATGTTACTATGGTAACGATTTCGTAGTTTCAAGCCGGCCACCCATTACAAACGGCCCACACCTTACTGCGCGTATTCCCTTAACACCATGTAGTGGGTGCATAGCAAGTATGCTCTAAGTGGTTAAAGTAGGCGCTCGGGACAGGATATCGCTATCGCGTTCAACTCTTAAAGGCGGGGTCCCCCCAATTTTTTTAGTTTCAGTTAAAACTCGCGAAACTAAGGAGTGCCTTCTAGATACGTGATCATTCTTTTTTTTTCAGAGATATGGAAGGCATGTTGACGCATGATGAAAATTTCTTTTGGATACCGATAACTTCTTCTATGAAGCTTACGTTTTTAACACGAAAGTGTTTTATGCCGGGGTTCACCACGGCTCCACTGACGTATTTCCGTCACGGATATGACGCTGTAAAATATAAACTACCAGACTGCAAAGAAAAACTAGCAGAAAAAATTTCGCATTTCCACGACGTGAATCATGACGAGTGGCCGAAGCACTGGGGATCGTTCTCACCGTAAATCACCGGTGACATTGCCCACTCGCGCATGTAAATGAGTGACAACGCTTCTGTACAGTACATACAATTTGTTTTTGCTGTTGAGCCACCGGTTCCTACGTCCTGAACACCGGGGTAGCAGCTTGTTGTCGGCGTTGCCGTTTCGCCTTTCGCGGGCGAGAGCGCGTTCACGATCGGTTTCATCTGTGGGAAGACGTGAGGCGTTTGTTTTCCCACATATTTTATTTATTCCTGCTCGGGCATGTACGTCCACAGACGCTGTCGTTCTCCTGGCGTCTTCTTCTCTCGCGCTGGCTCGAACGCGCGGAGCAGCTGCGGCGCAACTTCTTCGTCGTCTGCGAGACGCTGACGGCTTGCCATAGGGCCCCCCCCTCTAGCGAGGTAGCCAGTGAGCGAAGGAGCGATCCCTATGAGCAGGTTGTAGGGTTCTGCTGTTGCGAAGCGCGTTCGTCTGGTGCTGGCGGATGGCTTGTCGTCTGGGAGGACGGCGTCGGTGTCGAGGAAGGCCGGCTTTATGCGGTCAATGGAGACACTGTCTTCCCGCGTCCATTAAGCAGCAGAACGAAATGCTTCGGGCAACGCTTGACGACCTTAAAGGGTCCGTCGTAAGGCGGTTGAAATGGTGGTCTGATTGCGTCGTGCCGTACGAAGACGTGGGTGCAGTCGCGGAGCGCACGACTGACGAAACTTGGGCGTGAGTGTTGACGTGCAGGAATAGGAGACACGTCTCTCATGGCATCCCTGAGGCGACTGGCATAATCAGCTACGTCCAATGGTGGTACCGGTGACGCGTCGAAAAACTGTCCAGGAAGCCTAAGGGTAGTGCCAAATACGAGCTCAGCTGAGGAGCAGGACGCGTCCGTACGTATCGTGCTGCGCAGGGCCAGGAGGACGAGTTGGTAGTCGCTCCGTCCAGGGTATCAATGATTGCGAGGCCATGAGCGAGGCTTTGAGTTGGCGGTGAAATCGCTCAACCATGCCATTCGACACCGGGTGGTAGGCCGTCGTCTTGATGTGGTTGACACCAAGCATTCGGGACAAGGTGCGGAAGAGCGCGGAGTCAAATTGACGACCTCGATCCGTTGTGATAGTCTTGGGAACTCCGTAGCGGCTTATCCACACGGTGATGAGTCCGCGGGCGACTGACTCTGCCGTGATGTCGGTGAGGGGTAGTGCCTCAGGCCACCGCGTGAACCGGTCTACGCAGGTTCAACATATACCGGCTGTTTTGCGATGGGGGGCAAAGGGCCTACGAGGTCCAGGTGCACGTGACTGAACCGCGAGTCAGGAGGCGTGAAGGTACCCAGTGGGCTGACTGTGTTGCGCTGGACTTTGGTTTGCTGGCACTTGAGGCAAGCACGTGTCCAGCGGCGGACGTCGATGTTCATTCGAGGCCATATATATCGCCCTGTGATGAGGCGCTGAGTCGCACGTATGCCGGGGTGCGACAAGGAATGCAAGGCGTCGAAGACGCTGCGGCGAAATGGTACTGGAACGAACGGACGAGGACAACCGGTAGAGGTGTCGCAAACTAGAGGGGAATCGTGCAGCCTGGAAGTTGGACATCTTCGAACTTGAGGGAGTTCTCTTGGAGTCGTAGAACCTGAAGCTCGCTGTCCTCCTGTTGTGCAGTAGCCATGGCTGCAAAATCGACTGGTGGGCGCTCATCCATCGTTGCGTTGACTTCTATTCGGGAAAGTGCGTCAGCAACAGGGGTTGTCTTTGCCACTGATGTGCCGGATATCACTCGTGAACTCCGATATGTAGGCAAGCTGGCGGAATCTCACGTGGGGTGTGGGCAGAGTTGGTAGCGGTCGATTGACACGTGAGCGGCTTGTGGTCGGTGAGGATATGGAACTGCCGACCTTCGAGGAAGTGTCGAAAGTGCTTGACAGCCAAATAGGCCGCGAGCAGTTCGCGACCGAATGTGCTGTAACGACGCTCGGTATGTGAGAGCTTCCGTGAGAAGAAAGCGACCGGCTGCCAAACTCCGTCGACCAACTGCTGCAAGACTGCTCCTATGGCGACGTCCAGAGGCGTCCACTGTGAGTGACGTGATGGCGTCGCTCTTTGGAATGCGCGAGAAGCGTTGCGTTAGCCAGAGCTTCCTTGATGGAACTGAAAGCTGTCTCGGCGTCGCCTGTATAGGAGATGGAAGCGTTGGGCTTCGTTTGACCGGACAGAAGTGCATGGAGTGGTTGCAAGATGGCAGCGCCAATGAGGAATAAACCGCCGGTAATAGTTAGCGAGCCCGAGGAATTCACGTAGTTTCTTCGCAGTTGTTGGTCGTGGAAACTGCAATATAGCTTCAACACGCGCGGCCGGTGGAGAGATCCCACGCGAATCCACGCGATGGCCAAGGAAGTCCAGTGAGGAAACTCCGAACTCGCTCTTCGGTCCGTTGACGACTAGACCATATTTTCGGAGTCGTGTGAAAACTTGACGCAGGTGAAGTTCGTGATCATCTGCAGAGGTGCTGAAGACAAGGATGTCGTCGATGTACGCGAAGCAGCAGGTCAACCCACGAAGAACCTGGTCCACGAACCGCTGAAACGTTTGTGCGGCGTTTCGTAGACCGAAGGGCATACGCAGGTATTCAAACATGCCAAAAGGTGTTATTATGGCAGTCTTCGGTACGTCGGAAGGCTCGACAGGTATTTGGTGGTATGCCTTCACTAAGTCGATTTTGCTGAATACGGTGGAACCATGCAGCAATGCCGTGAAGTCCTGGATGTGCGGTATCGGATAGCGGTCCGGTACCGTCACTTTGTTGAGGGCGCGGTAGTCACCGCATGGTCTCCAGTCACCTGAGGGCTTAGGAACCATGTGTAGCGGTGATGACCAGGCACCAGAAGAGGGGCGGACGTATCCGAGTTCAAGCATGTGCTCGAATTCTTGCCGTGCAATCTTGTAGCGGTCAGGAGCGAGACGACGAGCACGTGCAAACACCGGCGCTCCTACTGTCACTATGTGATGAGTGACATTGTGGCGTATCGGGTCTTCAAGAGATGGAGCACGGAAGAGATCGGAAAATTCTTCCAGAAGCGTAGACCACGGCGGGGAGACTTTGGCATGAGCTTGCACGAGACGCAAGGGTGGTAAACTTGATGTCACGCCTTGAACTGTTAGGTGGGTCTCAGAATCCACGAGACGGCTATGTCGTAGGTCTACCACAAGCTTAAAATGCCAAAGAAAATCCGCACCGATGATGGGTACACGCACGTCGGCGATTAAGAAGATCCATCGAAACGTGCGTCTCAGGTCCGATGTCAAGCGTAACAGACCTCTGGTCCGTAGGTCCGTATGGTCGAACCATTGACAGCGGTGACAGGCGGCGAGGTCTGGCGTCGTCGGCGGTCCTCCAACGTAGGAGGAACAACACACACTTCGGCACCTGTGTCGATGAGGTAGCGGACTTTGGTGGACGCGGTCCGTGACGTGGAATAGGCGGCTGTATGTCGGGCCTGAAACACTGGCCGCCGTCAGTGCGTGGCCCGTGCGTTTCCCGCAAACTGGCATGGCTGATGGCACTGACGAGCTCGAGCTCCGTATCGGTGGTGGTACCAGCAGACGCTGCGAGGCAGACTTGGCGATCTGTCGCGGCTTTGGCGCCGTTGTCGTGACGCGTTGCGTCGGTGGTCTACCTTGAGCAAGTTCAGTTCAGCGGCCAGCTGATCCACTTTCCGGTTGAGCTCCTCGTTAGCTTGGAGAAGGCGGTCCAAGCGGTCGTCGCGGACCGGCGCAAAGAGGGTAGAGTCACGTTGTCTCTCGATCGCAGATATGGACGGGGCACCGATATCCATAATCTTGTCGGCCATCCGTGCCAGTGAGTCGAGGGTTTCTGTAGACGACACACTCAAAATCATCCGCACCTGCTGTGGCAGTCGCTGCAGGAACAGTTCGCGTAGAATGGATGCGTCCAATGCAGCGGAGTGGTCCCCAATCAGATGTCGCATGCGACGCAGAAGCTCCGTAGGCTTTCGGTCACCGAGTTCCTCCGAGGTGAGCAGCTGCTGCAGCCTACGCTGTTCCGACTCGGTTGTCCGGCGTATGAGCTCGTCTTTAAGAGTGTTGTAGGGGTTGTCAGCAGGTAGAGAACGCAGAATGTCTCTTACGATGGCGATGACAGCAGGTGGCAAAGCACCGATGACATAGTCGTACCTCGCTGTTTGCGACGTTACCCGGTGTCGTCGGAAGAGTGGCTCGACGCTCAGAAACCAGAGTTCAGAGTCCGCCTGCCAAAACTCCGGGAGCTTGAGAGTAGCCACGACAGGGTCAGGTACCGTGGGATTCGGCATCGCGTCGCTGTTGGGTGTGGTGTCCATGATCAGCCGAAATGAACGGGGCTGAAGGTCTTTACCGTGGTTCACCGAAGAAGCAGGGTTGGCCGCGACGCTCGGTGCGTTGGCGAAAGGACGAGCAGGTGCGCGTTGCCGCTCGAAGTCCGGGTCCCCACTTGTGGGAAGACGTGAGGCGTTTGTTTTCCCACATATTTTATTTATTCCTGGCTCGGGCATGTACGTCCACGGGCGCTGTCGTTCTCCTGGCGTCTTCTTCTCTCGCGCTGGCTCGAACGCGCGGAGCAGCTGCGGCGCAACTTCTTCGTCGTCTGCGAGACGCTGACGGCTTGCCATACATCCATGGTAGAAAGAGAATGAGTGGCCTGGAACGCGCTTATTCTTCACCGACATCAGCGTCATCGTCATCGTCATGGCGTGATGGCGGCGTCATCGTCATCGCACTAGCCTGGGTACACCGGCGGACAGCGGGGGAGTGATGTACAAGCCTCGACCTCAAGACGCTTCGCCCCTAAATGTTCCGTCACTGGGCGTCGAACCTACGATGTCTAGCTCCGCAGCGCGCGGTGCGAAACCACTAAGCCACAGAGCGTACGTTCTGCAGCTTATCAACGGCGAGCTATTATATACACCATATACTTTTGGCGGTCCTCAGAGCTCGGCAACCTCAGCGTGTTTACGTCATTACTAGCTATGGCGCAAAGGCGCCATTGCTAGTAATGCCTGTTCAAAACACTACAATCGCGAAAGTGTGGACAGCACCAGCAGGCTGCACAGTGAAAAGCGAAATTGCTCCCCTCCTCCTGGCGATCGTTGTTGTCGGGCTCTCTGAGACGAGTGTTGAGGCATCGACTGGTCTGGCCCATGTACGTTTTTCCGCAGGACGACGGATCGTACATAATACTCACAGTACACTTTATAAACTGATGAGTGTGTTTTGTGCTGCTCAGAGCCTTTCTGGGTCCTTCACTATCAATTAGTATGCATATTTGGCCTAACTTTTTACATGTCGAAAACGCCACAGGTAATCCTACGCGCATCGCAACCTTCTTGATCCCGTCCAATACACCGTGTACGTATGGGATGACGCTTGTCTTGGTCCAGTCCCACAGTTGCCGCTTGGGTTGGAACATTGTATTCGAACATTGTTCCCACTCGCATGAACAACTGGCAATGCTACAAGTTGATTTAGCAAAGGCGTTTGACTGGGTTCACCATTCTTTTAGATGTGAAGCATCTTATGGCGAAGCTTAATCCGGTGGTGGTGGTGGTGGTGTGCCGCGTGCCCACCCTTACTGCGCATGCGCAAACCCTTTAAAAAAATAAAAAACCTCCTCTCCCCCTCTCACTCCTCTAGGCATCCCTCCCCGCGGCAACCACACCCTCACTGCGCATGCGCCTCCCCTCCTCTCTTCCCTCTTACACTCCGCCCCTCTCTCCTCTAGGCATCCCTGCCCGCGGCGTCTACACTCCCACTGCGCATGCGCGTCCCCCCCTCTAACTCCTCTCCTACGCTCCCCCCCTCTCTCCCCTCTACGCATCCCTGCCCACGGCGTTCACACTCCCACTGCGCATGCGGGTCACCCCCCTCTCTCTCCTCTCCTACGCTCCCCCCCCTCTCTCGCCTCGCGACGCCGACGCAGGCAGCGTCTGCTAGCGAGTTTCTTGGTTGAAAAAACTGACTGCTCGCGCTGCACAACCGTTCACTGGCCACCCCGTATATATGGCAATGGATCTTGACCTCCAAGGTGGTGCCGGTGGGAGATTTCTCCAGTGCGTTGTTGAACAATATAAATTCGCAGCGTGCGCGTTAACTAAAAGCGGAGGGCGGGTCACTGTGTCCAGTCGGAGTCTTCTGTCTCTCATGGCGCATTAGCAGCGATTGGCATGTTCCAGTAGGAAACACTGCTCCATCACTGCCTGCTTTGCGCCTCCCCAGTTTTCTCTCCTGCGCAACGCTGCGATGAGCGCCAGCGTCAACGCCGCCGCCAGTGTAAGCGTTAGCGCCCGCTGCTTCACATCTACACATGGTTCCCTTTAGCGGGAGATGGTGTAATTTTTTGTTTTCTCTTCTGTGAGGCAAGGCTGTCCGTTGTCGCCACTGCTTTTTGCCCTTTACTTGGAACCGCTATGCTTAAGTGTAATTCGATGTTGCAAACCTCAGGGTCGCAGTGTCTATGGAAATGAGGTGAACGTATTTGCGTATGCGGATGACTTTTTTTTGTTGAAACATTTCCAGTATAAGAACAGTGTGTTCACAGTTAAGGAAGTTGGAATCATTTCTGGTGCACAAATGAACTTTACTAAAAGTTTAGGACTCTGGTTTGCCCGTAGACTTATAAACCAGCGCATTTCGAGAGTACAGCATGGTCCTGTTACCACCAAAATACCTTGGCGTTCCATTGGCGTTCTATTGGATGCATAGAAGACAAGTGAACATGACTGGTAGGAACGTTTACCCAGCCTAAAGCGTTAGGCCAATACGATTATTCCGGATAATCTTTCAATCGTTCGTTCAGCGAAAGCATGTAATCTATTCCTCGGCAACAAAAATTATTCTACGTGCCGCAAATACTCCATTGTTCCAGGGTGTATATTCAAAAGTTTCACCGAATATTAGCTACCTTTATTTGGTCACCACGCTATGAGCCAATGAGACGTGACAATGTCTTTAGACCAGTTAAGCAGGTGGTCTTGGGTTGGTGCACCTTTTTGTTAGACAATTGGTGTCTCGTTTCTTCTACTTTCGGGACTGTGCTCATCCGCTGCTTCGATGATTCTTACAAGAGAATCTCGCTGATTAGTGGTGTCTGCTATTTGTGTCTCGCCCCGCTATTTCTAAGGATTCATGCGTGAAGTGTACGAATGAGTGCGTTTTTCTCACAGCCAGATTCTTTAATTATTGCAGTGAACTCTCAATTTTACGAACGTTGGTTTAACGAACATATCAGAACAAAGAACTTTAGAAATTCCCCGGCGATATTCCAAGGCATTCAAGGAAAAATCTTCCAGTTAAACGAACTTCTGCATAGTGAATATTTCAGTTAATCAACTTGATCTGAGGACCCGGGCTCATTTCTCAGATCAATTTAATGAAGTTTTGCGCTCTGCAGCGTGGGCGTAGCCGATGCATGCCGCCCCCAAATAGCCCATCCACCAGGGGCGGTGCAACGCCGCTGCGGCGGGCAGCGCCGCCGAGGCAAAGCGGCTGTGCGGGAGACGAAAACTAGCCACGTGCGCTTCAGTATCTGCACAGAGCTGTTAGATTGGAAATTGTTTCCTGTGTTCATGAGAAACCGAAAGAAGAAAAGTGCGATGAAGAAGTTGTAATGGCTGAGGCAGGTTCATATCCTGTATCTCTAACCGAGGCTGTAGGATATATGGGCAAGTTGCGAGAATTCGTGTAACAGCTAGAAGCTGGGCCAAAGGCAGTTCACAGAAACGTGGACTGTCTGGACAGCTTTGTCTCTTCGTTCGCTTTAAGGGCGCCAATGGAAATGAAAATTGCAGATTTGATTTCAAAATCAAATCTGCAAATCTGCAATCGACATGTTTGAATTGATTTCTGCTGATGCCCAATGCTGTTCCGTATTGCAGTGAATATTCCATTTTAGTGAACTTTCAGTTCAGTGAACTATTTCCTCGGGTCACTTGAAGCTCACTCAAGTGAGAGTTGGCGGTATTTGTTTTCTGGCTCAAGGAATGATCTATATAATGGTATAGTAGATACGCTATTTCCTGCATGATTTCACCGCTCTCTATATAATGAATTACCTGGACCTGACGTGCTTCTTCATGTGAAAAAAAGGCATATTTCGGCAACATCAAAGACAATTTTCTACGGAGTACACACAGAAACGCTACCTGTGAAGGACTGGTTAAGCAGCAAAGCCATTTTTGTATGTTCAATTAATAGTAGCCTCTGTGAGGTTCCGGAAGCTATAGAACATTGTTTCATTAGCTGTAAGGATGCCGTCCTCTTTTGGGACGTCCTGCAAAGGGCTTTTACAAAAACAAAATAACTTAAGTTCTCATATCATAGGTTATGTCGTGCCACCCAAAAGCAATTCTATGCCTCTTGACATGCTCTTACTCATGGGTATGCACAGTTTATGGAAAGATCGCATGTTAGACAGGCATGCGGAAACAATTGTATCATCACGGATGCATTTTATGCAAATGACCCTACTGCTAAAAGACTTTCATCAACAGCTACAGTTCCAGCCGGACTGGTAGCCACTGTTAATGAAATGCACTGCTCTGATTCCCTTTCAGAACACATTGTTATATGAAACTTCTTTTAGATGCGGAGCATCTCCTGCTCGGGTCTATGTCCCGCGGCGTCGGCGACGGCGTCCGCACTCACACTACGCATGCGCAACTCTCCTCCTTCCCCTCTCTCCAACAGCTGCGCGTTAGTCTCTCCACTTTTCTCCTACCACCTGCTTGCGCTGCTCCTGCGTTCTCGCTTCTGCTCTCGCGGCGCATGCGCTACTCTCCTCCTCTAGTCTCCTCTCCTTCAAGTGTGAATATAAAGCGGGTAGAGCGCTCCTCCTCCCCCGCGCTGCGGCCGCGCACTCTCCTCCTTTACGCGGGCGTTTACGCAGGCGTTCAGTCGTCTTCTCTCCTCTTCTCCCCCCCCCCCCCGCGCTGCAGCCTGTAAACGCACTCCATCATCTCCCTTCCCCCATTTCATGTAACCGCGTGCGCTCGGTCGAGGAAGTAACGCTTGAATCGTGCGGTCGTTCCGTCGGTTCCCGGCCGCTGCAGTTGTCTCGAAAGCCTCGCTACCCTCGCCGCAGACTCCCGTTGTCTCTCTGTAGCGGAAGCGGTAGCTCGACGCGTACGCTTGGCTTCGACGGCCGAGTGAACGTTCACGGAAACTTGGCGTACACCCCCAATGCTCCTTCGCTTCCCCTCATGGTTCCCTTTAGTGGGAGATGGTGTGATTTTTGAGCAACACTTAATGTACTATCGTAAGCAATATGAGCTCGAACACGCGAGCGCGTGTCGAATAGCCTCGAATCCTACATCGGCCGATTCGCAGCGGCCGCGGTCGGAAACGAAGTGGAAAGGGCGCCGCGCTTCCACTAGCTGTTGGCACTCCCGCCTCGATATCGCTGCTGCAAAGCGGGAGCGTGTCAGTGGCCGCTACAAGTGATATCAATTCACATCAACGCGACCAGCTCCACGCAATGACCGATCAGGCTATGTAGCTGCTGAGATATCGGCTGTGACGCGTAGCCTGCCGTGATGCACAGGCCATGCTTGTATTATATCTAGATGGTGCTGGCTGAGGATCTAGATACGCCTGTCTTAGTTATTTTGTTTTCATGCATATTCTTTGTTTGTGTGTGTGCTATCCTTGCTAGCAGCCGATGGCACACAGTCCGCTGCCGTTTTGCAGCAGCGCTAGCAAAGCGGGAGTGCCAGCAGCAAGCGGAAGAGCGCCCTTCCTTTCCCCTCCGGTTTCGGCAGCGCCATCCACGTATCGCGCTATCTCGATTCTGAGGCTATTTCCCATGCACTCGCGTGTTCGAGCTCGTATTGCTCAGGATAGTACGCTTGTAGAGGCGCCCTTGAGTATTTTGTACACTATGACTGTACATTGGACATATTTCTAATAAATACCACGAAGGAAGAAAAAAGGCACCTGAATGGCTGTGTGGTAGAACACTGGGCTGCCACGGAGAGGGCCCAGGTACGAGCACCATTCCATCCTGGATATTTTTCCTTATTTAGTTTTTTTTTTCATTTCGTGCGATAGCGGTTACGAACACCGGCAGCGGCGGCAGCGGATAACTACGGCGCCTATGTTCTGAGTACCCCGCCAATCATAGCTTTCCTACTTGAGAGAACGCAGTCTGATGGGAGGTGTGGCAACATGGCATATATTTTATTAAACTAAAACACAGAACGGCTGTTGCCTGCTTTATTACCTTCGCGTGTGCCTATTCATAGCCCAACGAAAACTCCGTAGTCGTGCATCTTCACGGCAAACTCAGATGACTGGCTTGCATCCTTGCCTGTAAATTCGGAAACCACATACTGCCCTCTTTAGTTAGATCAACTGTAAAATCCAGGTCCGTCCTTCTCTCTTTGCATGTATTTAGCACGTCCACCACTTGCTCACCTAAAACAGTGCGTGGTGTAATTATGGAATTATCATCAGCATAGCAAAGCAGCTTTATTGAAATGCAATCGAAATCCATTTGTGAGGAACACTTCACCGGACTGCAGAAATGCTGCTTAACATTGCCGCAGCTTCGGAGATTACGCATAACCGAAGTTTCAGTTTAAAATACTGGTTATTGAAGGCCACAAACTAAACTTAAAATAAAGCTGCGAAGCTAGCGCAAGCCTATCTGCTGAATTGTGACATCGGTCTCTGTACCATTGCTCACCGACTCTCACGATTGGATGGGTGTTCGGTAGAGCGAAAAACTATTCTGTCGCCAAGATAACACAACATAGGTGTCGTCTTTAGGCACAAAAGTCCAGTATTTAAGACAAATTGTTCTCTCTTTGGTAAATCGCATCATGAAAGGCATTCGCTTGAAGTATAATAGCGCATGAAGCTGACAGGGGCAATACATAAGCGCCTTGGCATTCTCAATTGCTATTCTAGAGCTTCTGGCAAAAACAAGTGTTTGTTTGTGGGTGTGTGGGTGTGTGCGTGCGTGTGTGTGTGTGTGGGTGGTGTATGTGCGTGCGTGTGTGTGTGTGTGTGTGTTTGTGTGTGTGTTTGTATTTGCGTGCGCGGGTTCATGTGTGTAACAGTGGGAACGTGTTACAAATACCAGTTGCTGCAGAAAGAAATTACGTCACTGCAGTTTCCTGAACAAGTAATCGTTACAAGTGGCTACCGTTGGGAAATGTTGACTAAATATTCGCTTCACCCCGTGGGCTTGACACTGCGTGGCTTGACACTGTGTGGGCTTTACTTTTCGAAGCTCGTTCCGAGCACTACCCTGGTCTAGTACACTCTAGCCATGATTCTCTTGTTCTTGTTCACCTTCTACTGTGGCTCACACGCATTGTGGGGGATGGGCCAAGAATTCAGTGGTTTAAAAAAATACAGTACTTTAGAATAAGGGAGGTTACGGAATAGAAACATTACAAATTTTAGGTCAAAGTTCGCCGCTTGATGAAATTTATAATTATAAAACATGGTTGATCCATCCGTCATAGTAATCCGTATAACATGAAAGTAAGACGTATCCTAATAGAAGTATTTCAATGTTTACTGTACATTGATGTAAGAGAGCTTGTGCAATGTGTATTGGTGTTTGGTAGCTATAGCACCGTTCAACCTCGATGCACCCACGTTGTCACTTCGTGGTACATCTCCATCCCGCCTACTAACTTCCATGATGAAACTAACATTTGTGGTAGCTGTAGTAGTTAACAGTGACAACGTAATGAGAGAAAGCGGTGTTCTGCGTCCAATCAGCGACGCTGATTGGGCGCAAAACGTGGGCTAAGGTCGCAATCCCGCGAGATGGTAGCGAGGTATTCGAAACCACGGCCGGACTAGAGCGAACTGCAACGCTTGTCGTTTCTCTTCTCCAGCCGGGCCGCGATTTTTGTCGGTGCGAGCTTAAGCGGGGAGCGCGATGTTACAGCCAGGCGAGGCAGGAGAGCGTCGCAGAGATATTTTTAATATAAATTAATGCTATGAGCGAGGCCGAGGCTTTGGGCCACCTGACGGTGTGTTAAGGCATTGGCAAATTGCATTTCTCATATTGGAGAGAGAGAAACAACGTTATTATCATATTTGAAACACGCCGAGTGGGACGGACGCGTAGCAACGACGCGTTGCAGGAGCCAATCGTGGAGGCCATGGTCATGATGCATTACTTCAATTTACCGCTGCCAGACGTCGACACCTGCCCCCGCACCCAACAGCACTGCGACAGAAAAGTGTGAGATACAAAAGGCACAGTCTCCAAAGTGTGTGACCATGGCGCAGTGGATTGCATGCTGTTTTCGGGGACCGAGAGGTCATGGGTTCGACTCTCGCCCCTCGATTTGGCGCTTGGTGGTACAACTCTCGCTGGCCGAACTTTTTTCTTCCCCATCTGATCGTGTACATTTTTACGACGTCATTTCCATGACGGAAATACGTCACTGAAGTATTCGTGGACCCCGGCATAAAACACTTTCATGTTTAAAAAACCAAAGCAATGGTTGTCAGTCTCTTCGTCTTTTTCCGGACGTCAAACACACTGTCCACCGAAGCTCCTTAAGAGAAACAAGAAACGTCCTCATTGCACAGCATAAAGATTTCTCCGTATGTAAGTAAATGTGGGTTTGGTGATGAGGTTGAAACTGATCGTGACTGATTACGCTGGCCAGTGCACACGCCGCTCAGCATCTGTCTCCTTCTTGGTAAAACACGTCACTCCGAAATGCATGATACCCCTTCGCATTCAAACGGCATTTTTAAGGAGAATTAGCCTTTAGCGTTATTTTGTAGCTCAGAAACACGTCGTTCTTTTTCCCGGAATCTCCCGTGGAAGCGTGAAAACAGCGTGAAGGCGAAATGCCGAACTTCGGCGCAGCTGCAGTGACCTGTCTTGCCTCCTAGAAAAACGTTAGCTTTTGCGCTGTATATTCTGATATTTTTCCTCATTTCCTTTCGGTCGTCTCTACGCCCATTGTAATTGTACTGCTATTGTCTCTACTTCCAACAGACAATACAACAATGGTTTAGGTCCTCTTGGTAGAGTATGGCGAAAAAAAAGCACAGCGCGGGGTCCCTGTGACACAGGCAACAGTACGTAGGCGAACTAGCATTCCAACTCTCCATGCATTGACGTAAGCAAGACATAAATAGAAGGTGTTTTATGTCATCGTTAAACCATTTCTAACAATACCCTCTGGTATGGAGAACAATGCTACTTCTTGAGCGAAACCACTCACACAGAGCAGCGTTATTTTCAAAATAATTAAAGTTACGTGTTTTAGCAATTGGATCTACTCCGCGAAATACTTTTTAATGCGATAGCAATTATATGGACACTCTCGGCTGGTTTTCGTCGTCGCCGTTGCCGTCGCCGTCATGTTCCGTATATATATATATGTATTTATATATTTATAAAAGCCACAAAGAAAAATAATTCACAAAAATGTGTCCGACGCGCGGCATCGAACGAGGGACCTCTCGCTCTGCAGTGCGCGGCACTAACTGCTGAGGACGAAAGCGCACGTCCTTAAAAGTTCAAACGGTGAGCTATTTATATACAGCGTGTTTCCAGCGTGTTTTCAGCCTTACCAGCGAGATGGCGCAAAGAGCGCGCTATGCGGGGCTTTAGCTCGGCGTCCCCATCGTCGCGACGCTCGCTCTCACGCGCACCCCTCCGGCGCGTACTTTGCCCGGTGCGGGGTAGACGCCCGTGCGCGCGCGTGCTTATCTCGCCGTCTGGAGAATAGTACGCCTTAGGCTTTCGCCAGGAACTATTGCGTTGTAGTTACCGAGCGCACGAAGGTCGCTTCGCTCGCTGCAGTCCCCCCGTTTGCGAAAAGAGCACGCTTTTCAAACACAGCGAAGTAACAACCTGTGACACTTGTTAGTTCGCGCTCGTCTGTACCTGTGAATACGTTTCGTGCGTCGTTTTTGTTTGAGCAGCGCGTTAAGTGTCGAGCTGTGAATGTTGTTAGTTCGCTCTCGTCCTGTGCGTGTTGTTTTCGTGCGTCATGTGTGCGTGAGCAGCGCGCTGCACGTTTCGACCTGCTTGCCATTCGTCGCTTGATTTCCAATTTGTTGCTATCGCATTCATTGCTTCGCCTTGTGGCGAAATTGGGACTTTTTTCTAATAATCATGTGAAGAAGAAGATGCGCCTTCATCCAGCAGCATCGCCAACGCTCGGCTCGCTCGGCTCGTGTTTCGGATCGCTGCTGTGCCTCTGGACGGTTCTTCACGCTGCCTCGACGCCAGCGACCGTAACGTCCTTGCACACTCAATAAACCTCTTCACATTTGGTGGAGGGTGCTGTATATCCCCGTCGCTACACCCGGGAGCTGCGAAGCCGGACGCTTCCGCCCATCATGACTGACAACGCAAACCCACCGGCGCCTTCTCCCCAGTCCGCCACCTGCCCCGGCATTCCTCGGCTGAGGGATCCAAAGGTCTTCAGCGGTGCAGACGAGACCGACGTGGAAGACTGGCTTGACCACTACGAACTGGTGAGCGCGCATAATAAGTGGGATGACCCCGACAAGCTAGGTCACGTCATCTTTTACCTAACTGGTGTCGTCGAACTGTGGTACAACAACCACAAACAAGACATCCCCACATGGTCCGTCTTCAAGACGTCCTCCTCAGAAGTGTTCGGTCGACCCGCTGTCCGCAAGCAGCGTGCAGAGCAGCGCTTGCGCGTCCGCTCACAGCAGACAGGAGAAAGCTTCACAAGCTACATTGAGGACCTTTGTAGACGTGTCAACGACACCATGCCCGAAGCTGACAAGATCAAGCAAATCCTTAAAGGCATTGACGACGGCGCATTCCAAATGCTCTTGGCTAGGAATCCGCGCACAGTTTCCGAAGTCGTCAGCTTGTGTCAGAGCTACGACGAGTTGAAGAAACAACGCGCCCTGACTCGGTAGCCTCCACGGGGTGGCGAGTCGCTGTGCAGTCTCGACACTATGCCTGACTATTCGACCTTGATTCAGCAGGTCCGAGACTTCGTCCGTGAGGAAGTTGCCCGCCAACTTTCCTTAATGCCCTTTACTCATGAGCCCACCACCCGCCTGCCCGCCTCGCTCCGCACTGTTATTTCGGACGAGGTTTCCCACGCTGTTCCTTTTGCGCACCACGAGCCGCCTCCATCCAGCCCCGTTCACTACACGCGTGCAGCGCAGCCTGTGGCCGCTCCTGTCGCCTATCCGCAAGCCGTGCAGCCTGTAGCCACGCCCCTCACGTATGCGGACGCTGTGCGTAGGCTTCCGCAGCCATTTTACACCACGCACTCACAGCCTATGCAACCACGTGTTTATACTGGATCTTGGGCAGCACCGACCATCGCCAATCCGTGGAGGACGCCAGATAACAGACCGATTTGCTACGACTGCGGCACTCCCGGACACGTCACCCGCTATTGCCGCCGTCGGCCCCAAGCATTGGGCGACTGGGCCCCGTCATCGCAATCCGGCAGCCAGCCCTTCCCCCAACACGTTCCTGGCCCATCATTCCAGCCCTATGCCCCTACTCAACGCCCTGACTTCCAGCCGCAGCGTTCACAATCTCCTCGTCGGCGATCGCCCTCCCCCATCCGTCGCCGGCCCGGACCCTCCGACCAGGAAAGCTAACCGCCGCAGTTCAATAGGCAAGAACTGCGCCATCTTCGACCTGTGCAAGCCCTCACTCCTCCCCTACTAACGTGGTCGCAATAACTGTTGAAGGTGCTCGTACTTTTGCACTTGTGGACACCGGCGCCGCCGTTTCTGTCATAGCCGCTCATCTCTGCCTTTCATTACGCAAGGTAACGACGCCGCTTTCGGGACTATCGCTCCACACCGCAAGCGCGCAGCAAGTGACGCCTCTCGCAGCCTGCACCGCAAGAGTTTTCATTGAAGGCAATCTGTACATCGTTGAGTTTATTGTCCTTTCTGCCTGTTCGCATGACGTCATCCTCGAATGGGACTTCCTATCCCGCCATAATGCCGTCATCTACTGCCGACACGCCGAAGTTGAGTTCTGACCATTGTGCGACGACCCATTACTCGACGCTCTTCATCAGCCGCCTAAGTTGCTCGTTCGTGAGGACACCGAAATTCCGCCTGGCGCTTTCGCACTTGTTCCCGTTTTCTGTGACACCAACATCGATGCTACAGTCTTTTTCACGCCGTCCGATGTCTTCACGAGTCGTCGAGCCCTGCCGCTACCTTTCGCAACGCTTGACATCGCCGCCGGCAGCAGCAATATATTCGTCTTCAATCCGCTCTCCGCACCAGTCACATTGCTTGCAGGCGAATGTCTCGGCCGCGTGGAAGATCTCGACTCGTCGTCTCTGGTTGACGTCCCGGACGACAACTGCGACCAACCAGTTGCCCTGTCGGCACTCGGGGAGTCGTCCAGCGATATGTTTTCCAGCGCCATCGCCGATACCCTAACCCCTGCCGAACACGCCGACCTACTTGATCTTCTGCACGAGTTCCGGAATTCTTTCGATGTGTCGCAACCTCAACTCGGCCGCACGTCGCAAGTGCAACATTACGTTGACACCGGTCTACACCAGCCGCTGCGTCAAAGACCATACCGTGTCTCTGCTGAAGAACGCCGAGTCATTAACGACCAAGTCGAAGACATGCTTCGCAGAGACGTTATTCGACCATCTCACAGTCCCTGGGCATCTCCTGTTGTCCTGGTGCGTAAGAAAGACGGATCTATCCGGTTTTGTATGGATTACCGTCGTTTGAATAAGATAACGCGCAACGACATCTATCCTTTGCCGCGCATTGATGACGCCATTGACACCCTTCACGGAGCAGAATTCTTCTCGTCGCTGGACTTGCGATCTGGCTACTGGCAAGTCCCAATGGCTGAAGCCGATCGCCAGAAAACTGCATTTATAACACCTGATGGACTATACGAGTTTAACGTCATGCCCTTTGGGCTTTGTAACGCGCCTGCCACGTTCGAACGACTTATGGATAATACGCTACGTGGCCTAAAGTGGTCTATGTGCCTCTGTTACCTCGACGATGTCGTGGTTTTTTCGCACGATTTCCCTACGCACCTGATTCGCCTCAGGCACGTGTTGACTTGTCTGACAAACGCTGGCCTTCAGCTTAACCTCAAGAAATGCCGCTTTGCTGCACGGGAGCTCGTCATCTTAGGCCACATCGCGTCCAAACACGGCGTATTACCTGACCCTGCAAAACTTCGTGCAGTCGCGGAATTTCCCAAGCCGACGACCATGAAGGAACTTCGCAGTTTTGTAGACCTGTGCTCGTGCTTCCGGCGCTTTGTTCGCAATTTTGCATCCATCATGTCACCGTTAACGCAGCTTCTTCGCGGCGACGTGAACCTCTCATCCTGATCCCCTGCATGTGACGTCGCCTTCACTACGCTGCGCCGTCTGCTCACCTCCCCCACCTATACTTCGCCACTTCGATCCGACGGCTCCCACCGAAGTACACACAGACGCCAGCGGCGTCGCGCTTGGCGCTGTCCTCGCTCAACGAAAGCCCGGCTATTCAGAATACGTCGTAGCCTACGCTAGTCGCACGCTGACGAAAGCCGAAACTAATTACAGCGTGACTGAAAAAGAGTGTTTGGCTCTGGTGTGGGCGCTTGGAAAGTTCCGGCCCTACTTATACGGCCGCCCTTTCGATCTTGGAACTGATCACCACGCGCTTTGCTGGCTCGCCACGTTAAAAGACCCTTCTGGCCGCCTAGCGCGATGGGCCCTCCGCATCCAGGAGTACGACATTCGCGTCGTATACCGCTGCGGACGCAAGCACTCTGACGCTGACACCCTCTCCCGCTCCCCCTTTACCTCCAGAACCGGCTGGGCGGAACCACTTGCGTCCACCCCTTGTCATCCCTCGATCTCGACTCGATAGCCACCGAACAACGTCGTGACCCTTGGATCGCATCTCTTCTTGATCATCTATCAGGTACATCCACCCTTCCTGTACCTCGGTCCTTCCGACGTCAAGCTTTTCATTTCACCATCCGCGATCAACTGCTTCATCGCCGCAACTACGCTGCCGATAGCCGCCGGTGGCTACTGGTCATTCCACGCAGCTTGCGATCGCAAGTGTGCGCCTCTCTTCACGATGATCCGCAATGTGGCCACGCCGGGGTGTTTAAGACATACGGAACGGCTTCGCCATCGCTATTACTGGCGCGGCATGTACAATTTCGTGCGGAAATTCGTCCAGTGCTGTCCTGACTGCCAGAGACGCAAGTCAACACCTTTACGTGCCACTGGCGCACTGCAGCCGCTTCCATGCCCTGCCAAGCCATTTGATCGCGTCGGCGTTGATCTCTACGGCCCCCTTCCAATGACACCAGATGGCAATCGGTGGATTATAGTTGCTGTCGACCACCTGACGTGCTACGCCGAAACTGCCGCTTTGCCGAGTGCAACCGCTCGGGATGTCGCCTCTTTCATTTTACGTCGCTTTATCCTTCGACATGGCGCACCTCGAGAGCTCTTAAGTGACAGAGGCCTTGCTTTTCTCTCCGAGGTCGTCGAAGCTCTGCTTTCGGAGTGCCACGTCATTCACCGGAGAACCACAGCATACCACCCGCAGACTAATGGGCTCACGGAACGGTTTAATCGAACGCTGGGTGATATGCTGTCGATGTACGTGGCATCGGACCATAGCAACTGGGATCGTGTTCTCCCCTATGTAACATTCGCATACAACACCGCGATACAAACAACTACGGGATTTTCGCCTTTCTGTCTCCTCTACGGACGCGAGCCTTCCCACACTATCGACACTCTGCTTCCCTACCGTCCTGATGCTTCCGAGTGCCCACCTGTCTCCGAAGCTGCTCGACAAGCCGAAGAGTGCTGCCAGCTCGCTCGCACGTTTACATCGCAAGAGCAGCAACGCCAGAAAGAAAACCAGAGCACCTAAGTTCCAGATCCTAGCTATGCCCCAGGGTCTCTTGTATGGCTATTTGTCCCATACCAAACTCCAGGGCTCTCCTCGAAGCTTGTTCCAAGGTATGAGGGGCCTTACACCGTCTTGGAGAAAAACCTCTCCGGTTAACTTTCTCATCGAGCCAGTTTCTCGATCGGATGACGCGCCGGCGTGGACGTGACATCGTCCACGTTTCCCGCCTCAAGACATATCATGAGCCTCTACCTGAAACTTCTTTGGTCGCCAGGATGGCTCCTTTTTCAGCGGGGGCGATTGTGAAGAAGAAGATGCGCCTTCATCCCGCAGCATCGCCAACGCTCGGCTCGCTCGGCTCGTGTTTCGGATCGCTGCTGTGCCTCTGGACGGTTCTTCACGCTGCCTCGACGCCAGCGACCGTAACGTCCTTGCACACTCAATAAACCTCTTCACAATCACATTAAAATGAATATTGAAGCTTATTAAACAGGACCGGTGGCCTCACAACAAGTTTCACACTGGCATTAATATGTAGGTTGTTGGTGTTTGCTTCGAAATACGCCGGTATTCCTGTTACGTTCGAGCGCTCGAACGCATAAGATGACGGTTTTGTGACCAAGTAGCTGGAAAAAAGCGACATTTTGGTACTTTTCTTGCTTTTCGTTACTTGTCTCTGCCTTTTTCTTTCCCCTAGTCACACTTTTGAGCCACTCAAGGCAGCTAACGAGGAGTCCTAGTTCTTTGAAAGCATCTCTTACTTTTTCGTCTATAGCGCCAAAAGTTTTTAAACGCAGATAATGCGATTAAGAATGAAGAGTCGGGCCAGAAACCTATTGACAATGTTTTGGCACACTATGCAGGATTAGATGACAAATTATTTTGCAATTGTGCAAGTAACTATATTTTCAAGCAATTATAGTTCATTAATTAGCTTGATAGAATGCGTTTAGTAGTCGAGGTTAGGCAATAGTCTTAATCAAGAACAACAGTGAGACAGCAGTCAGTGGCCTCAGCTGAACCGGCACGAGCATCAACCACATCAACCGTCTTCGTTGTTTCTCTACCAATGACCGTATTTGTCACTGCAACCACTCCCCTGTGGAAAAGGAGCCATCCTGGCTAGCTATGGCCCAGGTAGGACTGGTGGGTCATAGTGAGGTTTCAATCGGTCGACGTGCACAGTCTCGCGCCCACGTCACCGTTGATTTGTAGGTGGCTGAATAGGCTCAACAACTTTGTTAACGGGGGGACGTCTGGCGCAGGACCCAGTAAGGACCATCATACTTAGGCATGAACTTTGCGGAAAGGACGGGAGCAGATGAGGGCACACGGAGCCACACGATTTTTCCAGGAGAGTACGACGAAGGAGATAAGCTTCGGTCATGAGAGTGTTTCTGTCGAGCCTGATCGTGCGTGGTAAGCGAACGTGCGAGCTGCCGACATTCTTCGGCGTAAGTAGCAGCTTCGGGATTCTGAAGGGTCTGGGTGGTACAGAAGGATAGTATCCAAGAACGAGGAAGGTTCCCGACCATGAAGAAGGAAGAACGATGAGAATCCAGTAGTAGATTAATATGGCCCTGTTATAAGCATACGTAACGAATGGATGGCAGTATGCGGTCCCAATTGGTGTGGTCATCGGAAACATACATGGATAGCATGTCACCTAGCGTGCGATTAAAGCGCTCGGTCATACCGTTGGTTTGGGGGGTGATATGCGGTTGTAGTTCTATGTACGATGTTGCATTCGCGGAGGAGGGTCTACGGCTTCGGACAAAAGGAACGCCCGCGGTCACTGAGTAGCTCGCGGGGCGCACCGTGCCTAAGAACGAGGTTCCGAATAATGAACAAGCCGATTTCACGAGCGGTGGCCTCTGGAAGCGCCGAAGTTTCAGCTTAGCACGCAAGGTGGTCCACAGCTACGATGACCCAGCGGTTTCCGTTTAGTGTGTACGGTAGAGGACCGTAAAAGTCGATACCGATGCGGTTGAAAGGCCGAGTGCGACAAGGCAGTGGTTGGAGTTGCTCTGTGGTCGTGTGAGGACTGCTCTTCCGGCGTTGACAAATGGAACACGAACGGACGTACTGCAGAACAAAGTGGTACATCCCGCGCCAGCAGTATCGATTCCGGAAGCGGCCGTATGTCTTCACCACACCCGAATAGGCGCATTACGGATGCGCGTGAAAGGAGGCACAGACGTAGGAACGTAGATGGCGAGGGATTACCAGCAACCATTTGCGGACATCAGATAAGTAGTTTCGACGGCACAGAAGGCCGTCACAGATTGTAAAGTGGCGAGCAGTCTGTCGAAGTGAGCGGTTGGCGGTACGTGGAGAAGCCTGAGACAGGTACTCTATAAGAGACGCTATCCACGGATCCTGGCGTTGCTCAGAGGACATGTCGGCATGTTCAAGTGCCGCCATTCGCAGCCAGAAAGAGACGCAGTAACATACTCATGGGGAAGTGGCGACAGCGCGAAGCTTGGAAGGATAAGGACGGACCCCATGCTTGCTAACAACATGTCCTAAAGGCCTCACCACACGTACCCGTTGCAGCGCGTCAGCGCGTGTCATTTTGACGCGGCGCTGCACCCTCTCCCCTTTGCAGAGAGATCGCACGCAGCTTCGCGTAGCCACGCGCCCTCTCTCTCCATAAGGAGCCAGAAAATGAGCATAGAACGGAGAAGAGGTTGTTAGAACGGGCTCAAGCGTCGTTCTATCGATAAAATGGATACAAAACAGTCTCCGCGGATGACTTGGATTGGATCGAAACGTAAGCGGTAGGGCCGGAGGAGTGGGTTTCATCGCACATCTCTCTACCGCCCCACAGCTGACGCCTGTCCGCTGCTGTGTACTCGTGGGTGAGCTCGCTAGCGCGTAAGGCTAACTGGGGATGCCGCTCCATAAATGAGAGCAGAAACGCCCTTTGGTTGTCGGGAAAGCGTGAACCTCTTCTCGATTGCTGCGCTATTTCGACAACTGGGTAACGGTTCGAATTGCCGCGCCGTTTGAATTTTACAAGTACAGTAATACTGCTAATACTAGAAGCATTGGTTTAAACAGCGTGGGGGCCAGCGCCACTGCGACACCACCTGGCGCTATGTAAAGACATTAACACAACTTAACTGTTAAGGTCACCGAGCTCTTCAACCTCAAGCTTCCAGAAACAATGCCTCTGAGCATTGATGTTCAGTTATAATATTTATACATTTATTTATGCACTGGATACATTCCTGAATTTTCAGCTTGCCTATTGGCTGTCTGCTCCCCCCTCGTCCTTTTCGATCCTCCTCTCCGTTCTATGCTAGAAAGCTTACAAAATAGCGCCCCTGGCTCATGATATTCATCCCGCAGAAACATGCAGTAGACGACAAAGTAACGCTGGTCAACCAAACAACGCCGCACGCGTGCTCGGACACACAAAAAATTCTTGCGGCATAATGCTCTTCATCAGACACACAACAACTGCCAGAGTCTAACTAAAATTTGTTATGGGGCCTAGTGAGGGGCCCTTTAATGCAGGAACCCACTACGCCATTCTTCAGAATCTTAGAATGTGCTGAATTATAGTTCAACGAAGGCTTTTCCGTTCTAGGGTGGTACATTCTACATGATTTGTCAGGAAGGAAATTGATTACGAAATCTAAAAAACTTAATTTCGCATTCTTATGGAAGTTCCAAGGTCAACTCAAAGCCAAATCCTTTCTGTTTAAAAGTTTTCAAAATATTCATAAGAGTGCTGCTGCCGCGCCAATCTTTCATCAAAACAAGGTAATCATCTACAAATCTGAAAAGCTTCAAATCTATTTATTCCTTCCAGCTGCTTCTCAATACCGCTATGCATCTTGCTTAAGAATATATTGCATATGACCGGGTGGCACGGGAGCCGATATACATGCCTTCATCCCAGGCCACCAATGTGGAATTGGGATAAAAGTGCCAGAAACACAAAAAACCCTTCAACGGACACCCCACTGGCGTTACGAAGGCAACTTCATCATTATATTCTATGATGGACTCTTTGACACTTTGTAGTAAATTTGCATGAGGTATTGAATAGTAAAGGTCCACTACTCTTTGCTGAAAAAATCACGATTTCTTACACCTTCACTCCTACGATACTGAATAACTTCCTTGGAATAGGGCACTAAAACCGGATCCGAAAGGTAAAGAGAATCCATATGCGTCTGCAAAAACCCAGAAAATAGGTGAGGCCACGAACTCCTTTCCGAGACAATGGTGTGGAAGCATAACTCCGGCTTGAGGGTCTTTAGCGTCAAGAAAGAGTGTAACACAAGACCTTTCCCTATTCGTTTGAGCTTAAGACAGCCGGTTGAGGTTTAAATCGTTCAAAAGCTCAACTGCACGTCGTTTAACGTAACGGCCTCCTCTTTAACTTCTCAAAAATTCTTCTAAAATTACGGTTTCTGCGTTTTCCATAAACAGTCCTCATCGCGAAACCCCAAAAGCCTTCCTTATAGGATACCATGGCACCTGAGCCACTTTCTACTAAGAACTTAATCACAGGCGAAGTCTCTTAGCTACCACTGCTTTCAGCCTCTTAGAGGACAACACATTAGTACATTCATCACTACACCTCCCTTTTTCCAGCTCCTTCACTTGGCTGGAAACAGACCTAGACACTCCCATTTTTCAGGCATCCGAGAGAACCGGCTCCACAGAAAACTGCTACAGCAGGCAGATCTGAGAGACCTCGTGGTCTCTTAGCTGTGTCTGTGGTGCCAGCTACGTCCAGACCTTCCTAAGAAGGAACACAAAGAAACGGAAAGTAAAGGCTTTGTCCTGGGTTATCTTCAACTTTCTGTCCAACACGAGAAGCTCTTGCGACATGGCCCCAAATTTTCTGTGGAGCCGGTTCTCTCCGATGCCGATAGGGTGCGAGTGTCCTTGTCTGTGGCCAGCCAAGTGAACAACCAGGAAAAAGGGAGGTGCAGTGATGAATGCATTAATGTGTTTTCCTATAACACAGAGGCTTCGCCTGGGATTAAGTTCTTAGCGGAAAGCGGCTCTCATGCCATGCATATCTTTTTTTGTGTTTTTGCCAGAAGGAATGTTTCAAAAAAGGAAAAACCACAATTAAGAATTTTTGAGAAGTTCAGGGGAAGGCCGTTTTCGTTAAACGACGTGCGGTTAAGCTTTTGAACGATTTAAACCTCAGCCAGCTGTCTTCAGTCGAAAAGAATGAGAAAGGTCTTGTGTTACACTCTTTATTTAAGCTAAAGACCCACAAGCCGCAGTTACCATTCCGCACCATTATCTCCGAAAAGGATTTGTGGTCACACCTGGTTTCTGGGTGTTCGCAGGCGTATTTGCATTCCCTTCACCTTCCTGATCCGGTTTAATGCCCGGTTTAAAGGAAGTGGTTCAGTATCTTCGGACTGAAGCTGCAGAAGTTCGTGGTTTGTTTCAGTATTGATGTACTTGACTTTTACTATTCAATACATCATGCAAATTTACTTCAAAGTGTCAAAAAAGTGAATCATAGAAATAATGATGCAATTGCCTTTCCTGACGCCAGTGGAGTGTCAGTTGAAGGTTTTTTGGTGTTGCTAGCACTTTTTCCCAAGTCCACATTGCTAGGCTGGGATGATGGCGTGTATGGCCAGAAGAAGGCATATGTATCGGCTCCTGTGTCTCCCCGGTCCTATGCAATATGTTCTTAAGCAAGGTGGAAGAGGTATGGAGAAGTAGCTGGCATGAATGGAATTAAAGCTTTTCAGATTAGTAGATGATTACCATGTTTCGATAAAAGATAAGCGTGGCAGTACAGAACTCTTGTGATTGTCTTGAAAATTTTAACGAGAAAGCATTCAGGCTTTGAGTTCATCTTCGAGTTCCCAAAAGAATGCGAAATTCAGTTTTTAGGTAGATTTGGTAATTCAATTTCTTCCTGACAAAACTTGATGTATTACCACCCTAGAAGGGAAAAACCTCTGTTGAACTATATTTCAGAGCATTCTAAGATAGTGAAGAATGGCGTAGCGACCTCATGCATTAAATCAGCCCTAACCAAATCGTGCGAGCATTTGATGAAAAACGAAGGGTTTAGACCCAGGTCGACCGCTTAAGAGGCGCCAATTTTCTAAATGATTGCATCCTTCTTACATGTGAAAAGAATCGCCGCGAGATTAGACAGGTAGCGACCGAGGCACGGGTCGGGGAGCGTGAGGCTGATGGAAGGACCGAAAAGGACATAGCAGTGACTTCATACATGCAAAACACGTCACATACATTGAAGAAGGTAGCGTCGAGGTATGCAGTACGTGTACAATTCTCATGCAAAAACAACTTGGCGAGGATATGCTCTGCAGTGCAAATATTAGCAAAAAAAAAAATGAAACCAGGCATGGGTGCGGTTTCAAACATGGCACCAAGTTCGACAGCTGCAACAGGGATGTCGTATATTATGCTCCTTCAACATGCGCAAGGCATTACATCAATCAAACTGGCCGCCGCCTAAATGCCTTCGTGAACACAAGAGTTCGTTGAAAGTGGCGCCGTATTCGCATCTTGTAATGCACTGAAAAGAATGCACGTGCCATCCTCAGTTTGATAAAACAGCAAACGTTCACAAGCATATCGACCGATCTGTAAAAGAGATCACTGAGGCCTTCAATATCAGGAAAAGTGACAGGGGTTGCGTTAGCCAACCATCCGTTTTCTTTCTCCGATTGTGAGGTTTCGTTTTTAGAGGGAGCGCGAAAAGAAGTGTTTGTTTTTCTGCTTTTTTTTGTTCCCTCGGCTTGAGGGAATGCTTGGTTTATATCTTTTGTTTGTTAGCTTCTTTTGTGATGACGTGATTAAACCTGGTTTTTTTAACGATGACGCGCATTTATTACATGTATAACGGGGTGTTGTTTTCCTAGCGCATTGTCCTGTGTTCTTCAAAAGTATCCGTTCTTCTAACGCTTCAGCATCATGAACATCAACGGTTCCCTATCAAATGTGGCGGTGGTGCTGTTCTAATGTGAACTGTGATTACAGCGTTGGCTATCTGCCTTATAACTTGCAATATGCACTCCTATGAGACAACAAACTATCGCCATCGTTGCTTCCCCTGTAGAAATAAGATAATGATCGCTCCTTACACTTAGTTTACATGAACGTGACATCTCTGCTTTAATCTGGGCTCCGACGTTGCATCGAACACTGAGCTACCATTGACTCGCCAGGTGCGCAAACTACTCAAGATATACACAGACATTGACCACCTGGCAACAGACGGCTCAACGCCAAAAATATGCTGCGCAAACCACTTGCTGCTTCGCACAAAATCGATTCTCGCAAGGCGTAAGATTTGCCCGAATTTTCATTCTTAATTGTCAGCGGTAGAAACGATCGACGCCCTCCCAAACGTCTCTGGTTTTCCGAAGAAATGCTTGCGGGTACCGTTAAAGTTATAATCTTCCTAAACATCACCTATTGCTCGCTCGCAAATCTAACATATCGTCTGCGCATATGATTAGAACACAATATCAGTTGGTCGGCCGCAATATTAAGTGTTGGTATCACTTACTATGTTTTATGTTTTGGAAAAACAACGATTTTTAATGACACCTGCAGTAACTAATCCCGTAGCCACAATGGGCAGCTTTCGCTTCGATGCACTTGCAGTAAAACTTGCATGGTTCCCACTTCGGCAGCCAGCCTTGCCCTGAAACCGATGTTTGATCATTTAAACCTGACGCATTCAATTTGTTGTGAACAAACAGATTTCATAGCCATGGTTGTTGTGAAAAAAATAACAGAGGGCCATATGCCTATGATGCAAGCTGATAGGTTTGCCTAGTTTTGGCACAAATAGCAGCGAATTCGCAGGCGCGCAGATTACGGGAAAAATAAGCGTCATTCATTGGGTGCACCAATTTTGCAAGCGAGGACGCCGAGTGCGGGAGATGCCTGACTGATGTTTTGTTTTATGGTGTTTGGTAAGCCACGTATCTGCCACACCAAAAAGCGGTGCTACGTTCGAGTACATTTGAAGCCCTGTGGCGGGAAACTTTTCACATTATCAATTCCATAACGAGGTGCATGGTCGTATAGACAGGCAGCCAACCTGTGGGACACTGGTGGCATGGAACTGGCGGCACGGGATGGCCAGACTGAAATACCTGGATAGTCCTCATTTGTGTGTGCGTTTGTGTGTTTGTGCGTGTGTGTGTGTGTGTGTGTGTGTGTGTGTGTGTGTGTGTGTGTGTGTGTGTGTGTGTGTGTGTGCGTGTGCGTGTGCGTGTGTGTGTGTCTTACTGTCAGTCCTTGTCGTGTTGTGCTGCTCCATGTAGATTAGGATTCATTTGGCTACCTTTGGGGTTCATTAGGGGGTTCAATTCCGCGGTCATTCCTTACCAATAGACACTAAGCCTTCAAAATCTAAGAAATATGACGTAGCTACTCTCTGCACGCACCACAGAGCGGCGCTTGCAAAGAGGCTTACTGGCCGCTACCACATGGCAATTAGCATGGCAAGCAGACAACGCAGCATATTCACTTTAGTTTGATGAAGACGCCAACGGGGAGATAACGTATGTTTGGTGTGCGCAACCACCCACTTACAAAGTGTGCAACAGCTTGCGCACGCCGTCAAACGCGCGTTTGTGCTACTACAATAGTAAAGTGCTACAGCAGGTCGCAATATTTGGCTGCATGAAGACGGTTAGGAGTTGCATTTAAGCCGATCGCGAGTGGCTGAGTGTCACACTCATATCCCTTCTCTCCAACTCTAAATGATGTTTAGGGCGAAGATTCTAAAACCCATTAATGGGGCCGTTGGGAGTGATGCGTCTTTGTTCGCTTGGAGCAGTCTTAAAACTGTGCTTTTGCTGTGGCGCAAGAAAACCGCAAAGCATCAAGCACAGCCCACAGTATAGACGTCAGACTCTGGAGTTTTGCAGACATGTAGCGCCACCTGTCGGAGAAGTTTTGGGTAGTGCAAAGTAGTTTGCTATGCAAGCAGGTGCAACTAGCGAGTGCGAAACAACGATTGAGCTAAATATTAGGTGTGTTCGCGATTTGAACACAGAAAAAGAGCTACGAATTTCTCTCCGCTTGTCGGACGTGCAACCGAACCGCCACGAAGTGCTTGTTGGATCACTCGCCAGAACGACGGCGAAAACACGAGCAGACGCAGCAGCTCCGCGCGCTACAATTCGAAGAAAGGCCTCAGTCGACGCTACTGTTGCGTTGTGAATTGTCGCGGACGTAAATTACTTCACTTTTACCGATTTCCGTAGCTGTCGCACGAAGCAGAACGGCGAGAGCGCTGGATACGGGCCGTTGCGAACGTGTTGGGTAAGCGAATTACTCGCGTTCTCCGCAGCCGGTCGCATCAAAAAGTGTGATAATTTAGGTCTCCTGTTATTGTTTTGAGTAGCCTTTACGGAGAACCGTGGTAACCTTGACTATGAAGTTCATTAGAGCCTCTGACCGCGGTGCCCGCCGTGCAACAGTTAAATGCAGACTAGTGACGCGCGCGATAAACATCGCGCAATCCGCGACCACCCGTAATCTAAACTGGTCGTCACCACACATCACCGCGCACGTACGCTTTGATGGCTGAAAGTTCCGCCTTTAACTAGCAAATGCTAACACGTGCATCATACAAGTGAATCGCTAAATGTTGGTCGTGACCTGCCCGTGGTCTCCGCGATTGCCGGAGTTATCTAGGAGGCCTCGGTTTTGCCTTTCGGTGTATACCGAGAAAGTGGACACACACGTATCGCCATGTGCAGTTTATATAAACGGAAGACAACCGTCAACAGAACATTCGAGGATGTGTAATAAAATAGTTCAACGCACAGGAAGCGAGAGATGGATGGAAATGCAACTGCAAAGGCGAAAATCGCCGGGGCCATTCGTGCCTGATAAAGCGAGCTTCGTACCACTGATCGTAAGACACATTGCTCGTGTATGTACTTAATTGCTCTGACATTATGTGTATGCTCAAATTTAACGCATTTAGGCGTTACAGAACGCACGTCGGAGTGCTTGCCTCGAACTCGATGCCATGCGATGCTCGCTTGCGCTTGCGAGTTGCAGCACGCCGAAATAGCCGAAACATATTTTGCATATTATACCTGCAATTCGTTTTGATGAGCTTCCTACTTTTCTGAAGCGAGGGTGGATTGACGGAAGCTTTTCAGGTCCTTAATTTTCAGGAAACCGCGTCTCAACACCAACGAGAGAGGGGTGGTTCTATAGTGGCTTATGCACATTCGCTTGCGGACGGCTCTCTTTGCACTACCCAGTTATGGCCAGGGCGGCGATCAGAGCGCTGATGGCGGCGTTTTTCGCAGCGCCGCCTGGGCAGAGTCTGACGTCTATAGCGAGGGCGGCAAACCACGCCGTGAATAACTCTATGACGGACATAGGGCAGCGTCTGGGCTGGCACTGCGCATGCATACGCAGATCTATTGTGTAGGCCCAACTCTTTGTTGTGTGTATATATATATATATATATATATATATATATATATATATATATATATATATATATATATATATATATATTGCACTCTTTCATAGGCCTGTCTTATTGTCCTTCCTTACCGCCCGTCTCGTCTTATTGTCTGCTTTGTTATAGCGGAGGCAAAACGGAGCACAATAGGAAAATTATACATTTGACAACCCACATCACTACTTCTAACAGTAGCCGCATTACCTGCAGCACTTACAAAGCTCGCACCGCCAAATGACACTTGTCTGCAGCGTTGTGAAAACAACAAAAGCACTCATGAACATTTTTCAGTCTGTACTGATTACGCATTCAGTTATGTATTTACCCTGTAGAAAGATATTAGAGAGTTTTAAAATCGCATACCAAACCCTTGGGCCCCTTGCTTTCGTTCATTTTGCTTAAGCACGCCCTAAATATTTTAGAATAGGATTTGCCTCTGTAAACACAAATACATAACAATGAAGCTCATATGTGCTCAAAATTAACAGCAGACTGGCTTTTGGCAGTGGTTTGAGTACGCACACTGTAATCGCAAACTTGGGGGCAAAACGCTAAACCAAAGAGAGGATAGCATTTCCGGCATGACTGTGGCGATAAGCGAAGGTGGCTGCATAGGCAATGTTCTTGTTGCCCCATTGTAAAACTCTCACTTGTAGACGGATTGACAATGAAATAGATCGATTACTTATGCATATGTCACCAAATACTGCTGTGTTTCTGTTTTTTTTTTCAGCAGACAAAGACTCGGGCAATATCGGAATATCGGGGCACAAATGTGCTACTCAGATGTCGCATTTACCACAAAATTCAGCGAAGCATAGCGTGCAATGCAGCTGCCATGCCCCATTCAATAAAAGAAAGGCTTTTACTCGCTGCGTTCCTGAAAGAACACCTCAAATCTTAAAACTGTATTTAATGCTAAAATAATTCAGAAAATTTCTCTTGACTGATCTACTGCGGCGCTGAGTGCAGAAGTTTTTACACTCTTTGCAAATTGTGACATTCTCACTGCTAGCACAAGTTGGCTTAAATGACATTAGTTTCCATCTTGCAGTTCGTACTTAGATTTTTCTTCTTTTGCAATTTATTCTTTTTAGATGCGAAGCATCTTATGCTCGGGGTATGTCCGTCCCTCCCGCGTCCGGCCACTTTCATGAAGTAGGGAAGCACCCATTATGCGAACCAGAACACTGTAGTAATATGAAGGCCGTCAACCACTACTACAGTCATCAGAGTCATGGCCGAGAGCACGGAGAGGCTGCCTAGCAATGGCTAGGAAGGTGGTGTCTGTCGCCCAGGTTGACCCCATTCCTTGAGTCATGGCCGAGAGCAGAGAGGCTGCTTAGCAATGGCTAGGCAGGTGGTGTCTGTCGCCCAGGTTGACCCCATTCCTTGATCTTGCTTGCATGTGTTTGGAAGGGGCTTAGTCCGCCCCCTCCTTCCCGCGTCCCACACCACCACAGCGCATGCGCGTCCCTTCCCCCCTCTCTCTCTCCTACGCTCACCCCCTTTCTCTCCTCTAGGAATCCTCTTCTCTACGAAGCAGCCCCCCGCGTCCCACACCCCCCTACAGCACATGCGCGTCCCCTCCCCTATCCTCTCCTACGTTCACCCCCCATTCTATACTCTAGGGATCATCTACTCTACGGAGCGGCGCCCGCGTCCCAGATCCCCACAGCGCGTCCCCCTCCCCCCTCTCTCCTCTAGGAATCCTCTACTCTACGGAGTGGCTCCCGCGTCCCACACCCCCACAGCGCATGCACGTCCCCTCCCCCCTCTCTCTCCTCTCCCCCCGTCTTGTCCTCTAGGAATCATCTACGGAGCGGCGCGCACGACAGGTGGTGTGACAGCTGCATACTCCGCTGGGGGGCGCGACGGTAGTTCCGCGGTATGAAAATAACGGAGCGCTTGCGCCTCATTCTCTCTCCTGTGCAGCGCCGCTATGAGCGCCCGGACCGCTGCCGTGAAATGAGAGCGGCGACGTTCCTCCCGCTCAAGCTGATTGTCTCCCCGTTGCTGCGCATACACACATGGTTCCCTTAAGCGGGAGATGGGGGAAGTTTTTACAGCGAAAGCTGTTATGAGATCACAACAAGGGTCGTTTCTGCGCCGTAGTTGTCCGCCGCCGCCGCCGCCGGTGTCCGTAACCAATATCGCACGAAATAAGAAAAAACTAAATAAATAAAAAACACCCATGTTAGAGTGGGAATCGAACCCGGGTCTTTCGCGTGGCAGCCCAGCACTCTACCACTGATCTACGCCGCTGCTTGAGAAACTGCGGTGCAAACTGACCCTATGCAAGCTTCATGTCGGGTAAGGAATCGGGTTAACACGCGTTGAAAGCGTTTTAGAACAGTAAAGTAACAACCAGGCGTCACACAATGCGAATTGCGTAACGAGTGGGGCGTTCAGTGCTCCAACCCATTACAAAAGCCTCAGGCAAAATTCTTCATCGTCGTCAGCCACATAATGCGTTACAAATAGTGTAGCGGGTACCGTGCTTTTCTGAAGAATGACGAATAATGGCATAGTAGACGCTTCCCCACTACACAAAAATTATGATGATTTATGACGTAGTGGGTACCATGCAAGTAGGTTTGTAGTGCTCCAAGAGTGTTTAAAAATGGCTCTAGAAAGGCCGCTCTCCCAGCTTTCGCTGTGGCTGTGCTGCGCGTCCCGCGCAGGCCTGGCGGTTTTTTATGCAGATTGTCCCACATTACTTGGACCTAGGCTTAAAAAATTAGAGGCGCGTCGGAAGCGAGTTGAATTGCACGCATACTATTCGTACTAGCCTTTTAACTCAATTTTTAATTGTGCGCCTTAAAGTGAAACTATGAAAGCAAATTTGTAGCACACATTCAGAAACCACCGACTAAAGTATCTCCTGTACGATGTCTGCCACTTTGTCTTTTTTTTCCGCCTTGCAAAGAAACCGCGCGAAATAAGAAAGAGGCTACATGACGGAGTGATCTCGATCTGATATCGTAGAGCTCTCAAGCGTGCAACTGGTGAACTAGGTCGCATGGCGCTTCAAAAGTTCAGAGATTTACGAATATCACGAAAAAATGTAAGCACCATGAATGCAAACCCTTCGTTTTCCCATTCAATGTACACTGAAAAATACTTAGGGCTCCTAAATATTGTTACGACACTAGTTCCATCAAAGCGTTCGGATAGATTCTTGCCCAGCTAGCCTAGGAATAGACTAGTGAGCACTGTATATAAACAGGCTTTTTTCTGTGAGTCATTTTTACCTTCCTTATAACGAACTGGAAGGCTTGGCGATATCGACAAGCTCCTATAGCCACCGTTATTGTTCCCATTAATTGCGGTGGATAATATAAGCTTTGAATAACAAAGAGCTCAGCTAGTTGGTGCGTAGCTAGTTGGCCCTGTCCTTTAGAATGGATAATATAAGTACGCGCGTGCTCTCCGTGCTCTAATAATGGCGCTCGACGATCGTTCAGTACAAACACAGCGATGGTGTGTTGCTTCTGCCGCGGAATGTTATACAAAGCACTAAGTGGCTCTCCGTATGTTTCTTTATTTCTGGGCCTCTAAGTGAACCTATTGGAAAGCGCTGCAGTCTAGGGCGCACTTAGTTTCATGATGGTCCTCCTCTTAGCGATCAGATACTGTACGGTCAAGCTGTCTCTCGCCCTCGCAAAGGATGCGATAAGTACAGTTGAAAGTATCCAATGTTACAATGCGAATGTAAATCAGTGCTAGACGCGAGCATAACATTGTGTCTCGAAATGACAGTATTCGATACGTCGTGCACGACATGGCAAATACTGTAGAAATTACATGTCTCGCAAAATATAACGTGAAGGACAACGATTTGTACCACATGCATGAGATGTTGCACACTGTTAAAAATCTGGACCCCTGTTTACGTAAAAAGCTGAAGGTAAAAAGGTGCCGATCACTTTTCCTTTTCCAAATTATAGCAATTTCCTTAAACGGAGTCTCTTTAGGGATGTTGTGCGTAATGTATTTCAGAAACCTTGTATACGTAAAGCCACCTCAGGAATGGCGTACGTAAAGCCCCATTAGGTGTGGCGTACGTAAAGCCACCTTAGGAATTGGCGTACGTAATGTCTCCTAGAAACGTTGTACGTAATGACACCTTGGAAATGTGTTACGTAATACGGAAAGCCAAGCTAGTCCGTAATGAATTGTAAAGTACCGCAAGAACACGGACACAAGCGCGATGACGACACAGGTGCTATTGTAGCGCCTGTGTTGTCGTCTCGCTTGTGTCCGTGTCTTTTTGTGCTATTTTACAATGTGTTACATAATGTCTCTTTGAAGATGTATGTAACGTCTCCTTGAATTTTGTTTGTAATAAGGAATATGGTATGTGCCAAATAGCGCATTTTGTAGTTTTACAGTGACAAATGTGCACCCCTTGACACTACACTGTACCTAAACAGTTGTAATAATGGGTGCTGCATGGGGAAGAGAGTTACGGTGCTTTACATGCAGCTACCGCTTGGTTATGTACTGATGCCAGCGGCGGCTGCTACTTGCGGTGAAGAAGTTGTTAAAAGAGAAAAAACACATTACGCAGTGATGGTGTGTAAAATTTACACTGGATGTTTAACACAATAGTCATGAGAAAGGGCATGCGTGTACACATTTCCCCCCGTTAAAAGGTATGCGAGGCTACAAGTGTCATTATATTTGGTCGCTTATTTTCACTGAAGTTTTCTGGCACCACATACAAAAATTGTATGTGGTTTGGCTTCATGAAGTCCTGGGTCTGACAAAATATCATGATGAAACTTTGGTGAAAACATTGTTGGATGCCAATTAAAAGAGTCTGGCAATTCGAAGATATATTGCTGTTGAGCTCAATAAATGAATTGGCCGACCAAATATAAAAACGTTTCAACAGGGGCAATGTGTAAATTTGAGAATTTGACTAAATCTCGTCTTGTCAGGATGTAATGGCAATCTACAAAGAAAAATAATGGGCACCAACCAAAAAGTTGTCGAAAATAAAATGACGCTTTGGGTGAACAAGGCTTCCATGTGGAAGCCGAAACGTCATTTTATTTTTTGACAACACCTTTTTGGTTGGCACCCACTATTTTTCTTTCTAGTCTGCCAGGGGCAATGTGTACATGCACGTCTTTTCACAACTATTGTGCTACCGTCCAGTGGAAATTTCCATGGCCATCACTGAGTGATGTCTAACAACTTTTTCGCAGGAAGCTAGAAGCTTCCGCTGGCATCAGTCAAACATTGTGGTAGCTGCATGTAAAGCACCATAACCTTCTTCACCACACACCTATTATTACAGCTTTTTGTGTACAGTGTGGTGTCAAGTTGCGCACAATGGTAACTGTAAAGCAACAAAATGAACTAGTTGGCACACATATTTTTCAGCAAAGGTTGTAGCATTCACTGTGCTTCCTACAAAGTGTGAAACAGTATATAGGCGTGGTGGGAAGCAAGTATACATACTACTTCTTGCCAAGTAAACAGTGAACCTCCAGCTGCTCTGAACGCATAAAGATGAGGTTTATTCTTCCAAACTACTAATAAACTTCGCACCATGGCTCGTCTGAAAAGAGAAGAAACAAAGAAGATCAAAACACTTGAACCAAAAGAAAAAAGGCAATCTTTACCAAAATTGAATTTTGCATCTACCTTGCAAAAACAGATGAGCCACACAGCAGAAGGATTTAAATTTTGATGCATCCGCAGCATGCCCAAACTCATAAAAGGAAAGGGCCCCAAAACCCCTGTAAAGTGAAATGTAATGTCCACATAAATAAAATCCAAATGACTTCTGTGCAGGTGACATTAAAGAGACACCAAGGGGAGACATTAAGTTCAGCTGAAATGCTAGATTATCATACTGAGATCAGACATATGTAACTGCTCAAGCAAAGGGTGATCTTGAAAGTGAGAAAGCAACGTAAAAGTGAAAATAAGATTTTGCACACTAACTGTTGGCCACGTGCAATGGCCATGAACAGATTCGAACAAAGACTGGCTTAGAAGGGGTGTTAGTTATTATCAAAAGTGCCAAATTAAAAGGGTTAAAGAGGAGATGAAAACACGTTCTGTGACATTTAACCTTTCTGCACAAGACAAGGCACATGCAACATGAAATACGCAAGCCAGAACATAAGCAATTAGCCATTGTTAAGGTGCACATGTGGAACAAAGTTTGTTTCCGCTCCCACATCACGCCAGGGAGTTGCGGGTGGACAGTATTGCGAATCGTCCTTCACTCATGTTTTCACAAGTTAACTCAAAATGCACAATGAGAGTGTCATAGACGGCATCATAAGCTCAAGGCAAGCGCGTCGATGCTACCCAACTTTGTCTTGCAGCATACTGTGTAGCACATTATTAAACATAACACATTCCATTCGGAGTTCACAGGCCACACACGCCCCTGCTCGTCAGGCTCGAGAAACTCAATGCTTCACAATGAAATCAATGTTGCAGAGGCTCCTGCTTTTACTATTGGGGACTTGGCTTTGCTCTCCACTGACTTATTTCATGTACTGTTGCAGTATGCAGAAAAGCTAGCTACACAACCTCCCAGGAGCATTTTGCATTCTGTGACACTGACGTTGGCATGCTGTCTAGCTTCCGAAGCAATAGTTTCATTGTCATGTTCAGAGTCAGGTATAACTTGTATAGAACCAAGCACTAGATCAAAACGACCACTAACAAAATAAACTACACGTCCTACTTGTTCTCGCTCATGGCTTCCTTTTTTTCTGTTCATGGCAACTTTGAGATCGGTTGCTTAGTAATGCAACCGACGTGACAAAACACCCAGAAGCTTGCAAACATGCACTACAAAGATTAAAAATCCGGAGAAGCTCAGATGCCCTTTTGCTTCACACTGCTTCACAGAATGAGGGAGCGTGCATTGTATGTATTTCAGTGGAAAAGTTTTTGAAGTGCTCTACAGAAAATGGAACTGCACACTGAAAAGTAGTTAGCTGGATGGCTTGATGGAAAAAAAAGTTTCACTCATTTCATTAGTTCTGAGCATCTTACTTATACCGAGGAAGTGTGAAAAATATATGATAAAAAAGCAGGTGAAGGCATCTTAATAAGAAACAGTGACACGAGAAATCAGACTCTAGCGAGTCATTTTTGGCCCATCTTTGAGTGGCTGTACCACATGAAAGTGCAGTCAATTGCAGCCATTAGCAAGGCATAGCTGAGGCATGCTTTCACCCACTTCTCTTTACTCGAGCAGATATTGATATCATATATCATCAGCAAAATTTAGAATGTACTTTTTTCCACCATTTCGGGAACAAAACTTTCGCTCTGTGTTTTAAGTTTCATTCTGAGAGCAACGCAAATCGCCTATAAGTGAGCTATGTTTCAAATTTGTTGTCTAGAGGTTTCTGTAATGAATCTAGGAAAAAAAATGATTAATCTCTAGATGGAGCAGAGCCACATACTATTAAAGAGGAAATGCTAACAGGACCGAAGGAGCACAACGAATTTGACTGCAGTAACAACTACACCACAGACACCTGCGAGGCTGTAAACATGCTTATGAAATTACTGCCATGGGCGCAACTTTATTAGCAACGTTACCGAGTTCCCGAGCCCATCAGAAAACAAGCTCGTGTCATTCAAAGATGACAAGAGAGTGACAGGATCGGTTCAAGTGACCAGTGGGGCAACTTGTAAGCGGCACAAAGCATGCGACATACAACAAGTGCGAGATTTCTATTGTAGAGGCCTATACTAAAGCGTAATAGCCTTGGTTATTTATTTGAGCTCAAGTATATAAATGGTGAGCGCCATTTAGAAGACATTTCTTTTGGGTACACATCACATGACACTGGTACAACTGGCCACATTCTCTGCAACCGAGAACAACAAGGTGAAGTGTGTCGAACTTCGCAACTGTTTGCAAGAGCTGTTAAGGTGCAGACTAGGCTGCAGGCAAGTTGCAACGTTGTGTGTTTGAACAATATGACAAGCACTTGCTGTTACATACTGTTTCCTGTCTTGGAGTTCCTCACTAAATAGGTGCAATAAGTTTGTCAGCTGGGTGAGCAAAATAGCGCACATTTTGACAGGGATGGAGAAAGCAACACAGTACCAGTGCTAAGTATAACAAATCTTTATTGGAAACAACAGACACAGACGTATGTACAGAAATAAGTGAGGTGAGTGTGCATGTCACCGAGGCATGACTGCAAACCATCTGAAATCGGCACAAAGGAATGCAAGTTGCTTTTCGGGCAAACTAACGGGTTGGGCACAAGGTGTGCTAACACACCGTGTGCCCAACCACTCAATCATTTCGGCTTCAGTTACCTCAGGAATAACTTTGTTTCATTTTTGACAATCACGTCAAATTCATGCTGACATTCACACGAGCCAAATTGCATGGCTATAGGACCGTCTGCCACTTTCTTCATTGCCACAATGCTCTCTCAAATTACCATTAAGGCACCTAGTAGAGTGGCCACTGTAGAACATTCTACAATTCCGCGAAATCAGATAAACTGAATGGTCAGCACATGAAACAAAGTTGGATAGATCTGTTACGTTCAGCATGTCACCGACGTCTCCTTCCCAAGCACACTAATTTTGCAGAGGCTGAAAAGTCCTCAAGGGGCACTTAACAGAACAGATACATCAAAGTGACCAACAATTTTCATGAGATTAAGAGCAATCTCGTGCATGTAAGCCACAACAACATTAAGTCTCCTGTCAGTACACTTGACAGTGCGGGCGCACTGATAGGATGATTTGTGAAGTAAACTTCTTGCCACTGTTACCTGTAGATTACTTAAATAATGAGCTTCCAGCAATCAAGTTGCCTTATTCCGAAGTGCCTGAACAGTCAAATGCACACACATTTTCAACATAGCATTACAGAAGGTCATGTTAGCAATTCTCCTGTCTACCAGCCTGGAATGCGACGAGAGGAACAGCATCAAAGGATTGTTCGCTCAAGGTTTATAACAACAGCAGGTGCAGTGACGGCTACAATGAAACATTATCTTGAGAAATCTCAATTTTCCCTGAACAAGAAGCTCAAATGTTAAATCTAGAAACATCGGGCACTCGCGTAGTAAAAAAATGCTACAAGCACTAGTTTCAAGAGAGTTCGAGTCATTGTTAAGAAAGGTACCCACAAATATGATGTCCTTTAAAATGGTAGTATGAGTAAGACTGTCCACTGTAAAGTTTACCCAAGAATAAATCACTATGAACAGGAGCGATGGAAAAACCAATACATGCCTTGCTTTTGCAAGCGTGGAATAGCGTTCCATTCAATGAACATAAATATTAGATAAAAGCCTATAGTACACTGGTTCTCAGCCATGGATATTGTGACTTTGTGGGCTATTGAAAGTTGAGGGAGCCCTTCCAGTGAGAGTAAGGCGAGGGGTCCTAAATTAACACAGCATGCAATGTGGAATAGGCGCCTTTTCATTCTCCCTGGCAAAGAACGATCAAACTAAAGTGCCGCACCTATTTAATCTCAACTGCTTGTCAATAATTTGTGTGGTCTGCAGCCACAATTAAGCATGTTTGCTCTTCTAGGAAAAGCATGCTTGCATGCATGTCGTATAAAACTGCAACCAAAGCTTTACAACCATCTCACAAACAAGAGATGCTATGCTGTAAAACATACCAAAACTGAAAAGGGGCCGCTGTCACGGGGCATCATGTGCCTGCAAAAACCGCGTTTGTTTCTCTTTTCGAGGATGTCACTTGCTGGAAGCTGGTTATCTGAGTAATCTACAGGTAGCAGTGGTCGAAAGTTTATTTCACAAATTATCTTCCCGCAATGTCGAGCGCATTGTTGTTGCGCCTTACATGCATGATGTTGTGCATAATCTGAAAGAGATTGCTGGTCACGTTAACATACCTGTTTTGTTTAGTGCCCCTCATTTTTTCAGCCTTTGCAATAGTAGTGTGCCTGGGACGGAGTGGCTGGTGACATTCTCAAAGAAACATACATCTACGTTTGTTAGATGTATCGATCATGCTGTGTATTGGGTCACACTGCATTGTGAAATGTTCTACATTAGCCATTCCACAAGATGAGAGAAGACCGTTGCAAACTAGGGTCTTCTAGCTATGCACTATATATGTGAGGATATCAGCCTGAATTTGATGGAAGTTGATGGGATTCTGAAGAGTAAAGAAAGCGCAGACCTTGAGACAATAGGAGCCGACATGATTGAGAGTTTAGGCAAGGGGTGTGTTGCACGCCTGCTGTTAGTTTGTCTGAAAAGCAACTTACATTCCTTAGTGCCGATTTCAGATTGTTTGCAGTGATGCCGGTGTGACACGTGCACTCACCTCACATATTTCTCTGCTATTTCAAATAAACATTAGCTGATAGTGCTTGCGTCATGATGTCTACTCTGTCATTGTCTAAGCGTGCACTATTTTACATTATGTACCAACAAGCCCAAGCTACTCCTCTCCACTTCATTTCACAATTGGTCAAAAATATCTGAACTGCCCATTTGTAGACAGAAACAAATACCTACCGCTTAATATGGACTTGTCCAGACCTATGGAAGACTGCTCCCATCTTTCACAGCAAGCTCTCCATTGCTTCAGTCCTTTGAACAGTCAGTTGTCTACACTGGGTACATGAATAAAAAACATTCCATCAACTTCTGCACAAGAGAGGCCTTACAGTACAGAAGTAGTACATACCAAACATGATAGCTAAATACAGATCTATGTTGATATGCTAAAATTTGACCTTGAACAATGAGCTCGGGATGCATTAAGTGCAACTATGAGTGCAGCAATCAATTCAGCAGACAAATGCAGTTATGGATTTTATGTCAAGCTTTCCTACGCTTTGGTACAAAAAAAGGATGAAAAACACAGCTTGCCAAATAAGTAATTGCACAGAAAACTCAATCAGCACTCTCATCACATTATTAAATAAATCAAAGTGTGGTCTATGTGCACAGTGGATCATAACGTGCCAATCTTACTTTATTTCATCATGAATGTGAAGATTTCAAGATAGCTCAAGATTTAATAGAAGTGTAAGAACACCAGAGGGTACAAGAAATACTGAGCACTGTGTTATTTTTTTGTGTGACCTCTGCTGCTGTTGCATGGTTTTAAATCTTGGGTATGTTTTGCCATCATGCCCAGTTTTAAACTCTTCAAAAAACCAGCCTTCTTGCACTAAAGTCATTTGATATGCAGGCTTCGTCCTGTTCACTACAAGTGTCTGTTCCATTCAATGAGCCCTTAATTCACCTCACTTATTTCGTCCTTTCATAGCTAGGGTCTTGTCACGGCAGACTTGATGGCTTCAGGTAGTATATGAGGGTTCATTGGCCAGTTGCCAATGGTCACAAGTGACACTAGCATGCACTGCTGGGATTACACACGTGAGGCGCTCAAGGGGGAAGGATGGGACAACTACCGCTGTCGTAGCCCCGCTGGTGCAGCGTTACATGCACCATCCAAAGGTTGCAGATCCAGTTCCTGGCAGCAGCAAGTGTCTCTTTCGTTGACTTTAATTCCTTTGAATTTGTCATAATTACCCACTACAATTAAAACTAAGATATTCGCCGCTACCTTGGCTTCATTAACAATTTGCTTCAGTAGGTTGTGTCTAACAAGGAAAACGAGCCCTTATTTCATTCCCCTTGTGTTGTCTGTTCAATTTCATAGTGCTTGGCACACCACAAAATCAGTAACCGCATTCTCCAGAATTCTGTGAGGAGAAAACATGTAGATATATCATAAATGGCATTCTCCAATTAATAACTGTGTTAGCTAATGCAGCACTATCAAAACTGTCTTTGAATGATACATCTTGGTTGTGAATACTGCAAATAAGACCCCCCCCCCCCCCCTTTGGCTTCATGCTTCTTTAGCAAAGCACAAATGAAAGCAAAAACTATGGTACCACACAATCGAGTAATGTTATTGATACAACAGCACAGCCTGAACCATTTATGATAAGAAGATTCTGCAATAGTGCTACTTCACTATTAAAAGAATTGATATTTAAGAGAGCATGTTTGGTTCATCAAAGGCATGTAATGGCAGGACTAATAATTGACACCATTTTTTCCAAGGCAAATACAGCATGAAGCACAGCATGCAGTAGCTTAATAAATTTAACTGGACTGACACACACGTCTGTCAATAACTTATATATACATGCTTTAGTACTTCCAATTTAGCATTCAGTTGTACATGCACACTTAATGTTACTACTGGCACACTAAATGATTCACACAAATATATTGCCTTCCCTCAAGTTTCCTGCCCAACTAAATCAAAGGTCTTAAACATACGGCCCATGTATCTCTAGCCCGCAGCCAGCTTTCATACAACTGTCCTCGCACCATGTTTTCTTTGATTTATTTAATAAGTTAATAAATATGTCTGTGAGCTACACAGCCAGACTAGATGAAGCATTTTTTCGTAAGGTACCCCACGCAGTCAACTTGTGCTTAAACATAACCTTAAAATAAAAACGATACTTCACTATCGGCGCTTCGATTTCAGTCATTCTATAAGCTATATTACTGATGAGTTTTGGTGCCTTCATATTGGGCTATTCACTTTGTTGTTTTGTTTTTTTAACAACAAAACAAACAGTGCTACAGTACAATACATGTGCATGAGAACAGTTTGGTTTGTGCGTTCGACATTACATGACCTAGTTAATTCACGTCGCCATATACAATTTTTTTTTCCTTTAACAGCCCCTGGAGGCATTGCCCTTGTGTCTTATGTAAAATTATCTACACATCAGTGTCGATATCTTTTTCTAAAATCTGACATCAAATCTCTTATAGAAATGACAAACATAGTGAAACATGCTGTCGGAGAGTAGATGAAGAAGATGAGAACCGAACAGCGCTTGTTCGCGAGTGGCTCGGTGAACTGCTGTTAGCTCCAAGATGCACCTCTGCATTCATTCTACATTCTGTAAATAAATGCGTTCCATTGCCACAATTGTGGTGGAGGCGCGGGGTATACTTTTGTGAAACGCGGTACGCTCAGTGACCTCACCTCCGTCAGCCGCATCGGCTAGTTTCCTCACGGTGGAGATGAAAGCCGTGGCCAGGACAGTAGAGATGGTGACTGAGGCTGATGCGTGGTAGGCAGCGTCAAGCTGCGCACAGACACGGGTGGGTCACTCGGCATGTTCGGCCAGTAGGCGTGCTGCTCGGCAGCTGGGCCATTCTGTAAATAAACACGTCCCATCATCAACAATATGATATATGGAAAAGGCCTTCTTTGAAATGGCAACGCTAACCTACATTTTTTAACCCCCCCCCCCCGCCTCCTTTCTGCTCCCACTTTTCCCACTGTTGCTGAATTTCTGGGAGACTAAATTTGGCGACTGCGGCCTATCAGCTGAAGTGAGTTTGGGACCTCTGAATGAAGTGCTACGCGCCCCCCACCTAGTCCAGCCAGGCTGAAAGCCTCACCATAGAACAATTATGCTATTTATCATGACTAAAACGAGTGCAGCACGGTAGATGGCGACGCAACCAGAGACACATATGCTTATGGGCAGCTCAACAAGCATTTTGTGTCTATCTGTCTCCATCTACTGCATTATAGTCGATTTTCATGTTAGTTTATCACTACCGTTGCATTTCTCTCACAGAGAATGTACGGGGCACCCAGTAAATTGAAAAGCCAGCACATATTTTTCAAAGGCAACAGGCCATTGCACAACTGCTTCACACGATGATCTCGTGATAATAACAAAAACCAGCAGATCCCAAGCATTTTGGGAATCGATGTAATGCGAAGCAGCCAGCAAGGAGTAAATTATGCTGTACATAACCTGCATGTCATGATTAACATGTTAAGACCTGTCATTTATGTTCGTCATACAGTCACGTCAACAATACCAGTTTTGGTGTATATCAAGCTAGCAAAATGGTCACGAGTGCACCGTCAGTGTTGCATCTCATACATATCATAAATATCATGCATGTCACGATTTTCCTGCTACCACCTGTCATCTAAGTTTGTCACACAGACCTGTCACGCAATACCGATTTTGGTGCATATCAAGCTTGCGACACAGCTGTGAGCGCACCATGAGCGTGGCATGTAAATCATGTTGTACATGACATGGACGTCATGATTTTCGTTTTACCATCTGTCATTCGTGTTTCTCATAAAGTCACGAAGCACAATACCGAATTCGGTGTATATCAAGCTAGGGAACTGGCCGTGAGCACCCCATGAGCGTGTCATGGAGGTCATGCCTTACATGACATCAATGTCGTAATTTCATATCACTACTTGTCATTTAAGTTCGCCATACAATAACATTACGCAGTGCCAATTTTGCTGTATATAAAGCTAGCGCAACAGGAGTGAGCACACCATGAGCGTGGCATGTAAATCATTACATGACATGGATGTAATGATTTTCAATTTACCATGTCATTTATGTTCGTTAAACAGTCATGTCGTGCCATAGGAATTTTGCTGTATATCAAGCTAGCAAACTGGACGTAAGCGCATCATAAGCGTGTCATGAAAATCATTCTGTACCGGAAATGCATATCATGATTGTCACGTTACCACCTGTAATTAATGTTGGTTTTACAGTCACATCACCCAATGCCAAGTTTGGTACACGTCAAGCTGGCAAAACAGCCACAAATGCACCAGGACCATGTCATATATGTCATGCTATACATGACATGCAGGTCATTTTATTATTACTACCTCTCATTTATGTTAGTCATGCAGAAATGTCATACTAATTTTGTCAGATATCATGTTAACGAAACGGCCGCTAGAGCACCACGGCCACGGCATGTAAACCATGCCGTTCCTGACAAGCAAGTCATGAGTTTAATGCTATGACCAGTCATTTGTGTTCATGGTCATATTACGCTATACCAATTTTAGTATGAATCCTATTAACGACCCTGTCCGGAGAGCACAAAGTCGTAGGAGGCTGATAGATAGATGCGCTCACAGTCACCGAAGTTCGTCAAGAAATGCTTCGCATTTAATATTTGGGCTTTTACGTGCCGATACTACGATACGAGGCACGGCGTAGTGGAGGGTTCCGTATACTTACACCATCTGGTGTTCTTTACCGTGCGCTGACATCTTACAGTACACGGGCCTCTAGCATTTCCCCTTAATGTAAATGCGACTGCCGTGGCCGAGATCGAAATCGCTGCATTCACGTCAACAGCCAAGCACCATAAGCGCTACACCACCGCGGCGGGCATAATCTCGCGAAGAACACAGCGGAGCAAGATGAAAACAAGCGGAGCATGATGAACACAAGCGGAGCAGGATGAACACAAGGCTTGAATGGACAAACGCACAGCAACCACTACCTAGAAGTGTAAAAGAAACATAATAGAAAAGCAAATATACTACTTGTAGCACAATTCATACTTGCCCATCAGACACCTTTTCCACATCATCGCTGCTGTCTGAACACGCCACCCGGGCTGCCTTACCTGCATAAATGTCGTCACGCAATAAGATCGCAAAGTTACGTAATTTGGCGACTTGCTTGAACTCACCTACGCATCCGCTGAGGCGCACGCTTGTGCTTTGCAGTCGCCGTCGTCCGACAAGGCACTGGGCCGTGGACAGTCACAGTAGGTGCATTCATTCGAGTGAATCACGCAATAAACGCGCGTAATCAAGAAACGTCGAAAGCACGCTGATCACGCAGCACTCAGCGCGCAGACAAAGTTACGAGTCCGTTGAGGCTACTACGACACACCACAGAACACCAACACAAAACCTGGGCACACCTTTGGCTATCCGTTCCATCCAGCACGCGGTAGATCTCCAGTCGACAACTAACAACGATGATAACCACGCATATTATCGATAAACACCGCAAATACACAAGCGCGGGACAACCTTATCTCGGCACCGCTGACATTTTTTTTTTCGTGCTGAATGTAGGTTCCGCACACGTGGTTTTGGTTTGAAGTGATTGGCTCACGTACAGCACGTGATTTGAACATATCCCCAGTCAACGATTGATACCAATGATAACCACATATAATATCAACATTGTAATTATACAAGCACGCAGCAAGCTTATTATTCTTTCTTATTTGTTTTTTTTTTTTCGCGTTAAGTGTGGTCTCGCACGCACGCCTTTACTTTTAAGCGATTGGCGGGGAGTTTCACGCGTGGCGCGGCGGGTGATTTGAAACGAGGGTAGCGGCTTGGGCTTGTTAGCGCGGTGTATCAGCGCAGTGTGTCGTCCTCTTTCTTGTCCGTGTGTTCTCGTGCTAGTAGTATACTGTCACGATTTGAACTGAGTTGCGGAGTGCACCGTCCTCCTTATGTTTTCTGTTCTCACTGTTCACCCCTTCTTTATCCTGCTCTTTCGCCACCTTGTTGACCTTGCCGGCTGCCCTGTGCGACGCTTCAGGTCACGCTGCATCTCACCGACTGGTGCGATCGTCAGCGCTTTGCCCTTGCATAAATAGTTCGCTTCCTTCACGACGTGAGCCTATATAGTCTAGCGACTTTGAAACACGGCAAGAACGCACACGCACATGCACAGAAAACATATTTTATCGCAAAGAACCTAAATAGCGATGGGAAAGAACGAAAAACACACCAGTACAGACTTTTTGCAAAGTGTCAATTGCCACCACCCGCCCCCCGCAAACAGCCACTTTTTTTTTGGTCTTTGTATTAAGCCGGCGTAGCGGGAGATAGGGGCGTAGGCAAAAATTTTTTTCGGGGGGGGGGGGGGGGGGGGCGGGGGCGGGGCGGTGTGCCACCCCTGGCTACGCCACTGGTGGGAGATACAGATTTCATGAGAAAGGATCACTCGAGCAGAGAACCACGACCACCTTTTACAAAAGAAACATGGAGTTGCAAAGGTTGCTTGGTGAGTTTAGGAGGAAGTGCGGTAGGTCCGGTGCATATAAGTGAAACGTCGGTGATACGATCACAGCTCATACGAATTTCGGGGTGATACGAATTTTCCTTTCGTCTCGGCCAAGGCCCGTTGGCCTGCAATAAAATGGAGTACGGTTGTTGTGAACTGATTTTCACCCCGCGACGCACGAACGTACGCTACCGCCCAGGTACGAAGAGGTGCTGTAGGCGCTGTCGCGGAAGACGCGCCGAACACGTGCGAGCGCGGGAACGCAAACCCGAGCATGCGCGCCGCACCGGCAAATCGTCAGAAGCACGGTGCAAGAAAAATACTTTTCAACGATCAGAATAAACCTTCAGAGGCGCGTCACGGCCTCCGAGATTGTGTGCGCGAATCTTTGAGGTTCTAATGTGCCTTCGTGTGACTTTGCGTTTAGATTACAGAGGGCACTGGCGTCATGCTATCTTTTTTTTTTTTGTCAAACGCGTCGACGCGGTCCGCTCTCGTGCTATGTGAACACGTGTCTACCTCGTGCATCGGGCATCCTATGAAAGGTGGACGAGGACCGAAAGAAGGCGAGGACGGTCTTGGCGAAGGAGTCAGGCCTCACAACGTTATCATGTGTGACTGTTGAGGTCGCACTTGTGCGGGCACGGCCGTAAATCTCCCAAAAAGCATCCCCAACACTTCCGCGATAACAACAGCATAACAAAGGACCGTGGTTCTGAAATTTTGTGGCCTTGATCTATCACGTCAAAGCGCTTCTTTTGTTACTTTCGCCGCAACACTCCGGTGTCATGCGAAAAAGCATACTAAAATTTGGAAGGGGCTACTGCTGTCGCGGGTCACAATGCATCTGGTTCATTAATTCAACACGAGCTTACGGGCGTATATTAACGGGTGCTGGTATGATTGCCGACATCTGAAAACTTGACTGACAATCATTCAGAGTTCTTCCTGACGTTGCTGCGGCCATGAAAAACAATAAATGAAAACGTACGCCAGCTTTCTTTTGTCGCATGCTAATTTTCCACGCTTTCTGATGATACGAATTCCGGATGACACGAATATTTCTGGTGGTCCCGTGAGATTCTTATCACCGAGGTTTCACTGTATGTTGTTGGAGAAATATTCGTATCATCCGGGTATCTTCGGGTCAGCAGCCAGTTCTCGGCTGCTGACCCGAAGGTCGCAGTTCGACCCGGGCGCGGCGGTCGCATTTCGATGGAGGCGAAATGGTAGAGGCCCATATACTGTGCGAGGTTAGGGCAGGTTAACAAACACCAGATGGTCGAAATTTCGGGAGCCCTCCACTATGGCGTCTCTATAGTAATATCGTGGTTCTAGGACGTAACACTTTTATATTATTATTAGTATAGTCCGCTTTGACCCTTATGTCGGTCACGCTCAAGCGCACTGTTCTTCAATCAACTACACAAGGCTATGCTATTATTTACCCTCCCCTCCTCCTTTCTATCCTCCTTACCTCACTTCACTTTCCCACCCCGTTGCTATATTGTTGCATGGCTATGCTATACTTTACCACCCCCATCCTTTCCCTAGCTCTCCCTCTCACTTCTCTTTGTCCCTCGCTATACTGTACTACACATGGACATGCTATGATTTACCCTCCCCTCCTTCTTTCCCTCCTGCTCACTTCTCCATCACTCCTCCTCGCTCTCACTTCTCTTTCCCCCCTCACTGTACTGTACTACGCATGGCGGTTCTATACCTTACTCTCCCTCTTTTTTCCTTTCTCCTCACATTCACTTCCCTTTCTCGCAACATTTTTCTACAATACTATACATGGCTATGCTTGACATGTTTTTGCCTCTGTGACGCCACACATGGCTTTGCTGTACTTTACCCTCTCTCTTCCTCCTTTATCTCCGCCTCACCCTCGCTTCCATTTCTCGTCCCTTTATATACTGTACTATACATGGCGATGTTATGCTCTACCCCCCTCGTCCTTTTCGCCCTCAACTTCGCTTCCCCTTCCCACCCCCTTGATATACTATACAAAACTCGGCTACGCGATACTATCCTGGCTACAATACGCTTGACCCTCTACTTTTCTCATTCCTATCCTCCTCAACTTCTCTCCCCTTTCCCCTACCCTCACTATACCATACTACACATAGCTATGCTATACACGGTTTTCCCTGCGTGATGCCATGCGTGGCTGTGCTTTGCCTTACCCTCTTTCTTCCCCCTTCCTCTTTCTCTCCTTCTCACCCTCACTTCCCTTTCCCGCACCCTTTCTGTATTAGGCTATGCAAGCATGGTTTCTTTCCTGTGTGACGCCATACAAGGCTTTTCTATGCTTTACTCGCTCCGCTCTTCCTTGCATTCATAATCATCCCCTCAACACTCCCCGTTACCCTCACATTCTTCTTCCGCCCTCTTGCTACACATGGATATGCTATACATGGTCTTGTCTGCATGACGCCAAGCGACGACATGAGATCACAGTATACGATGAGAGTATACTTCCTCTCCCTCCTCACCCTCACATCCCTCCTCCTCAACTTCACTACCCTTTCTCACACCCTTGGTACATATGCCCACAATATACATGGCTATGCTATGTATGGTTTTGCCTGCGTGACGGCAAGCGACGTGATACGATTACAGCATACGATGACAACCGCCCGGGCCTCTTAGTGCTCACACGGAGAATATATATGCCTACACGCTTCCCATGCTTTTCACTAAAAAACTTTGTCTAAAAAGTAGCCAGGTAACAAAGGCCCTTCGTTTGGAAACTACCTTAAAGCGAAGCCAAAATATTAATTATACCTTAATTAGAACATTAATTAGAGAGGGAAGCCAACTTTTACGACTTTTGCAAGTGGTCCATCAAACATGGAGACATTTTCTGTACCTCAAAAACGGGATATGTTTTTTCGTATTTAGGGCAGTTTCTTTTTTATGTTTCGATAAACAGTCAGGCATTCTACAAGATTACGTAGATTTCGGTCGTTGATTCCACGGAAACTTTTCATCAAACACGGAGACACTTTCTGTACCTCAAAAACGGGGTATGTTTTTTCGTATTTAGGGCGGTTTCTGTTATGTTTCAATAAACAGTCCGGTATCCTTCAAGATTACGTAGATTTTGTTTGTTGATTCCACGGAAATTTTTAAGAGTGCACATGAGGCGCAATGGGCACGTATACGGTAAAAGATATGAGGGAAATAGCACAACACTAGATGGGAGCTGTATCAGCGGCAGTTTGGAGTCGCGTGTGACGACGCTAGAGTGGAACGGTGGCGGACCCATTGACAGGGGAAAAGCAATGCGCACCAGTGAGTCACTGTAACGATACCACAAGTTCTAAGTTCGTTTTGGGTTCTTTTGGTGTTTCATCTGTGTACCCCTCTGCAGTGCATCATTACCCTCATTTTAACCATAGGCACCGACTTTAAAGCTCCTGGGAGTGTTATCAACTCATATTAAGGCGAAAGCCTTTAATTTCTCATGCTCACTCCGTCCGGTGCCCGTCCGGTGTCCGTCCGTCCGGTGTCCGTCCGTCCGGCTGTCCGTCCGTCCGTCCGTCCGTCCATGCTTCCGTCCGTCCGTCCGTTTGTCCGTCCGTCCTTCCGCCCGTCCGTCCGTGCGTCCGTCCGTCTGTCCGTCCGTCCGTCCGTCGACCATCTGTTCGTCCGTCCGTCTGTCCGAGCCCTGGCATGGAGCCAGGTGGCCGCCGGGATGTGCAAACGGACGCCGGTCGCGTCGGACTCTACAGCGCTCGCGCTTTGCTTGCGTAGCATCGCTGTGCCCAGCGTTTGCAATCATTCTGACCGACGCCGTCTCAATGGACACAGGCGTTCACGGAATACACTTTCGAATTTACAAAGGCTCCGTCAATTTAAGCGCTGGAATGCGGACGGCGGTTGCACGATGCGCAAAGCGCGAGAAAATACTAACGCATGCGAACGGAGGAAGATTAGTCTTAGATTTTTAGATTAGATTTTTACCGCTGCGATTCGCGGTAAAAATTTGAAAAATTAAACGCGCACACATTCGGTTTTTGTGTTATCCCACTGAGAGTGTAAAAGATAATAGACATGGCATAGTCAGTGGAATGGCCACATGCTTTCGCCGAACACACTTTGGAATGTACAAAGTGTCCTTCAAGTTTTTTTTTAACGCGAAGCATTTTTTAGGAAACTGCAGGCACTGAATATTTCTATCTATCTATCTATCTATCTATCTATCTATCTATCTATCTATCTATCTATCTATCTATCTATCTATCTATCTATCTAATTTTATAACAGTTCACTTCGCCAAGCACCTTACATTCTACCTCCTATGCGCATTTCACTGCGCACAGGCCATTCATTTAACGTTGCTCGTCCAAGTGCACGTACTATCGCTTGCTCGTCATCATTTTTCCATCGCACAGCCAAAGACTGGAACGGCCTTCCCCACCACATCGCTTCCATCGCCACTTCACCTGCTTTCACGGAAGCAATGACAAGATTTATTCGTGGACAAATTCTGTAATTTTTGTTTGTATAACCACCCCTTATGTAACACCCCTCCGGGGTCTTTAAGCTAAATAAATGAAATGAAATCAAATTTCTCTGCACCCCGCTGCGTGGAGTACATTTCTGTGCTCCCCTCCCTCCGTGGCACCTGCTGCGTAGGGTACATTTCTGCCGAGCCGTCCATTTCCTCGACACAAGCACAGAGGGACTCTGCCCCCCTGGATGGAAGGATTCCTGCAACCAGACCCAGCCGAGATCTGCAAGCGTGTGCAAAAGTTGGTGCTGTGCGCAAAACCTTGGTGCTGTTTTCGTGACCATATTTGGTCATCGTTTTCGACAGTGCCCTCTCCACGCGCATCTATTGGACGTCGGTCTCCAGTCTCGTGGGTGGAGCTTCAAGGCCATCAAGAGCCGTATTGGCTAAAGATGCGGACAATGCGCCCAGGGTTGGCAACGCGGCGATATAAAAGCCCAAGACATTTTTGTATCCTCTCACTGACTTCTTCTTGCTTCTCAGTATGTAAATAAATCTCTGTCGTTTTCGTTCGAGCGCCTCTCCTCTATGCAAGATGGGCAGGGAACCGGCGGCGGGGCCAGCTACCTACGATGGCACCCGCCGGACCCGAGTCGCAACAACAGGGGGGCAACGATGCGATGCTGCCTGAACCCAGAGTCCCAACTACTGGCACCAGCGGTGGGATGCTCCTATAACCACTGGTCCCAACAGCACCCAGGAACGGTGAGGACAGACATTCATAACTTAAATGTGAGGGGATCAAGGAAATGCGGCATCAGCAGTGTTGACCAGAAGAATTGAAAGAATAAAAATCACTATCCCAGCAGAAATCGAACCCAAGCTTTCTGCGTGGCTGTCCGGTTTTCTACCACAGAGCTTCACCCCCCTCTTGAAATTGCTTTAGAAAAAACACCTTATGCCGGCGTAATGTCGGTAAAACGTCAGTTGTGGTTCCACTGCTGCCTATTTAATTTTATTATAAAGTAATAAGCATTCCGTATGTATTCCTATCATACAGGCCTAATATGAGTACATGTCGGGTACACGTTGATTGTGGTTCCAGTGTTGGCTATGCTATTATAGCAGTTGAGTAAACATTACATTTGTATTCCTATGATTCAACAAGCTATATTCTAGGGTTAACCGATCCTGGAGGAATACGAAACTTACGTATGATATTCACGTCACCGAGCCGTAAAGTGCACTTCGTTCTGATAATGCTAACGCCTGCGCTCTAACGTCAGTACTAACGTTATGTCATAACACAAGTTGCACTTTAAAAGCCAGTGTAGTCGGCTTTCCTGTTAAGCCCACCATGTGCACGCAATCGCACTTACCACCGCGTAATCCACTGGGTAACGCTTTGCTCAAAGCTAAAACATGCACCATAGACAATTACTCACCGGCTGCATTGCATTAAACCGATTCCCAGAAGGCATGGGATCTGCCGAATTTTCTTTGTGTTTCAAACGTTTTCTCTTCTAGCTAGTAAAATATAGTGCGTAAATATTATATTATGTGACAAGCGGCGGCTAAATGTATTTTTTCTTTAACGTAAAAAAGCTACAGCTGCTGAGTGGACACAGTGAGCGTTAGAGCAGTAGTTATGCAATTTGAATTGTATATATTCAAGGAATTTATTTCAGCAACCGAAAACTTAGCGTCACCTAGTCCTCTCAATCGCGAATAATATTTACTGAGTTTCTTTAGTACGAAATGCTCCACTACTTTTTAAATTGCGTGGCATTATTGCTGGGAGATCCTGTGCATAAAATTCTGTTATTGCTCACAGAGAACTTTAATAATTTAAAAGGATAACTTGTGCACAGAGCCACCGATAATACCATTAGTTCTAAGCCATCCTTGAATGGGCGTAATATCCGGGATTCAACTGAGCCTTCCTAATAAAGAGTTCGCAATAAATATGCCCCATTTCTTGAGCGAAAGGAGATAGAATAAAATGTGGAGGACGCTTCAGCTTTTTCTTCAAGCTCAACGGCGTAATCGTGCCTTATTCGAATCGCTATCCAATTCGCCCTCAGTTTCATTCATTCGCCACCTCAAAGGAGCCGTAAGGAATGGAACGTCTGTGCTCGCGACAACGGCCGTTTTGAACTTTCTTACAATGCATGCCCACTACAAGTACAGTTGTAAATTGCCCAATACACCATAAGTCATCATTTTGCGAATTAAGGAAGTCGCTACTAGGCGTCCGTAAGGGAACACCTGCACCTACGCAGCTGAACCCTTTGTTGATGCTGTTGCTGCTCCTGATGAATAATTTTCAACGAACACTTTGTAATTGTTAGCTTTTAAACAAACGACTCGTTGAGCGATTGACGTGACTTCACGCCTGATGATATTCTGGGCTTCTGCCACACAATGTTACATCATGTGTTAATGCGGCACCTCACACATCATGCAGCCTGCATAGGAATAATTTAACGCGATAGCGTTCAAGAGCTCACGTGGGTGTGACGTCGACGAAGGCAGCAGGCGACGTGTCCGAGATGAAACTGTTTATTAGGCCGAACTTGTGGCCGGTAAAGGGAGAGTAAGATTACAGCAATACACGCTGGCACTGATAGCGGCGAACAGAGCGTCGGCCGTCGATTAACTGATCATCGTTGGAGCGCGCCGGCTTTTATATATCACGCGTCGAACATTCTAGGCTTATCACTGGTCGTCGCACAAGCTCTGGAATAATCTTGAGTGTTCGCGTGCTGTGCGCAATGTTAAGAAAACGATCTAGTTCAAACGTGAAACTTCTCGAACACTGAGGCGCGATCTGCGCCAAGCGTTGCTCACAGTCTTTGCGGGGGTTAAACAAAGCACTTCAAACTAACACGCGTGGCAATGCCCCCCTCTGAAAAAGCATCGTCCCGGTGCTTAAAACAGAACACGGGTGGGGGGCGCAATGCATGCAACAATAAATAACAGCAATAAATAAAGTACAATAAACAATAAGCACAAGCGAGATAGAACAATAAACAATAAGCACAAGCAAAAAAGTACAATAATGAAGCAAAAAGTACAGTCCTCAGATTCACTAACGCGCGTAATATGGCTTGAGGCGCACGACATGAACGACTTCAGGTCGCGCATGGCGCCGCTGAGAGTTCGTAATGCCGTCAGGGACAATCTCGTAGTCGAGTGCGCCGAGGCGTCGAAGTACCCTGTACGGTCCGAAGTATCGTCGAAGAAGCTTCTCACTGAGTCCCCGTCGGCGTATTGGCGTCCACACCCATACACGGTCACCGGGTTGGTATTCCGTGTGGCGTCGTCGAAGGTTGTAGCGGCGACTGTCAGTCCTCTCCTGGTTTTTGATCCGTAGGCGGGCGAGCTGTCGTGCTTCTTCGGCGCGCTGTAGGTAGGTGGTCACGTCGATGTTATCCTCGTCGGTCACGTTTGGTAACATGGCGTCGAGCGTCGTTGCCGGGCTTCGTCCGTAGACCAACTTGTATGGCGTCAACTGCGTCGTTTCTTGTACGGCCGTCTTGTACGCGAAGGTCACGTACGGAAGGATGGCGTCCCACGTCTTGTGTTCGACGTCGACGTACATGGCCAGCATGTCGGCAATGGTCTTATTTAGACGCTCGGTGAGGCCGTTGGTCTGTGGGTGGTACGCGGTGGTCCGGCGGTGGCTTGTGTGGCTGTATCCCAAGATCGCCTGAGTTAGGTCCGCGGTAAAGGCCGTACCTCTGTAAGTAATGAGGACCTCTGGGGCGCCATGACGCAGGACGATGTTCTCGACGAGGAACTTTGCTACCTCGGCGGCGCTGCCTTTGGGCAGGGCCCTCGTCTCGGCGTAGCGGGTGAGGTAGTCAGTAGCTACGACAATCCATTTGTTTCCGGAATTCGACGTCAGGAAGGGCCCCAGTAAGTCCATGCCGATTTGTTGGAACGGCCGGCGAGGTGGCTCGATGGGCTGCAGAAGTCCAGCTGGCCTAGTCGGAGGTGTCTTCCGTCGCTGACAATCTCGGCAAGTCTTTACGTAGTGGCTGACGTCGGCAGTGAGGCGAGGCCAGTAATACCTTTCTTGTACCCTCGCTAGCGTACGGGAAAGTCCAAAGTGTCCAGCAGTGGGGTCGTCATGGAGAGCGTCGAGAACTTCTGGACGTAACGCGGAAGGTACTACGAGGAGGTAGTTGGCCCGAAGTGGCGAGAAGTTCTTCTTTAGGAGAACGCCGTTCCGCAAGAAAAACGACTCCAGTCCTCGTCTGAACACCTTTGGAACAACGGTGGCCTTGCCCTCGAGGTATTCCACAAGGCCCTTGAGTTCCGTATCGGCTCGCTGTCGTTCGGCGAAGTCATCAGCGCTTAAGGCTCCCAAGAAGTAGTCGTCGTCCCGGTCTTCCTGGGGTGGCGGCTCGACGGGGGCGCGAGACAGGCAGTCGGCGTCAGAGTGCTTTCGTCCCGACTTGTAAACGACGGTAATGTCGAATTCTTGAAGTCTTAGACTCCATCTTGCGAGACGACCTGAGGGGTCCTTCAAGTTAGCTAGCCAACACAAGGCGTGGTGGTCGCTCACAACTTTGAAGGGCCTCCCGTAGAGATAGGGGCGGAACTTTGACGTAGCCCAGACGATGGCGAGGCACTCCTTTTCTGTTGTGGAATAGTTGGCCTCTGCCTTGGATAGCGACCGGCTAGCATAACTGATGACCCTTTCCGGTCCGTCCGTCCTCTGCACAAGGACGGCGCCGAGTCCCACACTGCTTGCGTCGGTGTGCACTTCTGTTTCGGCGTGTTCGTCGAAATGCGCGAGTAACGGAGGCGTTTGCAGGCGTCGTTTTAGTTCTTGAAATGCTTCCTCTTGTGGCGCTTCCCACTTGAACTCGACGTCGGTTCTGGTCAGGTTAGTGAGTGGCTCGGCGATGCGGGCAAAATTTTTGACGAACCGCCTGTAATAGGCGCACAGGCCAAGAAATCGACGGACGGCCTTCTTGTCGGCGGTTGGCGGGAATGTAGCGATGGCGGCGGTCTTCTGAGGGTCGGGGCGTACTCCGGACTTGCTGATGACGTGACCCAAGAACAAGAGCTCCTCGTATGCGAAGCGGTACTTTTCAGGCTTCAAAGTGAGGCCGGAGGTCTTGATTGCTTCAAGTACTGCGGCAAGTCGCCGGAGGTGTTCCTCGAAGTTTGAAGCAAACACAATGATGTCGTCTAGGTACACCAGGCAAGTCTGCCACTTCAATCCTGCCAGTACTGTATCCATAACCCGTTGGAAAGTTGCAGGCGCCGAGCAAAGACCGAAGGGAATGACCTTGAACTCGAAGAGGCCGTCTGGTGTTATAAACGCGGTCTTCTCTCGGTCTCTCTCGTCGACTTCAATTTGCCAATAGCCGGTCTTGTGGTCCATCGATGAAAAGTACCTCGCGTTGTGGAGTCGATCCAGGGTGTCGTCAATCCGTGGGAGAGGGTACACGTCCTTCTTCGTTATTTTGTTCAGGCGGCGATAATCGACGCAGCAGCGTAGGGTTCCGTCCTTTTTCTTCACTAACACCACGGGTGACGCCCACGGGCTCTTCGAAGGCTTGATGATGTCGTCGCGTAGCATTTCGTCTACTTGGTTCTTTATTGCCTCGCGTTACCGCGTTGAAACTCTGTACGGGCTCTGACGTAGTGGCCTGGCACTTTCGTCTGTTATGATGCGGTGTTGTGCGACTGGGGTCTGTCGAACTCTTGATGACGACGAAAAGCAGTCCTTGTATTGCAGGAGCAGGGTTTTCAGCTGTTCTTGTTTGTGCGTCGGAAGGCTCGGATTGACGTCGAAAGTTAGTTGGTGAGCTTGGTTCGTCGTAGCATGTTCGGGAAACTCGGCGAGAGCGAGGGCGTCGCTGGCTTCCACAATTTCTTCGATGTAGGCGACCGTCGTGCCTTTGCTCACATGCTTGTATTCGTTGCTGAAGTTCGTGAGCATCACTGTTGCTTTCCCTTCACGCAACTCGGCGATGCCTCTTGCGACGCAAATCTGCCGGTTTACAAGCAGGTGCTGATCGCCCTCGATGACGCCTTTGAAGTCTTTGGGTTTTTCGGTGCCGACGGAAATGATGACGCTGGAGAGAGGCGGAACGGCGACGTGCTCTTCCATCACGTTCAGTGCAGGATTCCCTGGCGTCGCGTTGGGCGGGTGCGCTTTTTCTGAGGTTAGTGTTATCGACTCAGACCTCAGGTCGATGACGGCGCCGTGGTCACTTAGGAAGTCCATTCCAAGTATCGCATCCCTGGAGCAGTGTTGTAGGATTACAAAGCTCGCAGGATACGTCCGGTTATTAATGGTGACTCTCGCCGTGCAGACTCCAATCGGCGTTATCAGGTGGCCTCCAGCTGTCCGGATTTCGGGTCCACTCCAAGCGGTCCTTACTTTCTTCAGCTTGGCGGCGAATGGCCCACTGACGACGGAATAGTCGGCCCCAGTGTCGACGAGAGCGGTGACGTTGTGGCCGTCGATGAGAACGTCGAGGTCGCTAGTCCGTCGCCTTGCGTTGCGGTTAGGTCGCGGCGTCGGATCACGGCTGCGTCGTTTTGTTGCGGTGCTTCCATGCTGCGTCGTCAGGTCTTGTTCGGTCCGCGAAGTTTCGTCGGCAGGGCTTCGTCTGCTTCGCGTCGTGTTCTGCAGGTCTCGTCGCGTTGTCGTCGTCGGCGGCCGCGGAGGATCTTCGGCATTTCGTCGTACAGCAACCGCACCTCCAACGGTTGCTGCCCTTAGTTTCCCGGATACGGGCTAGGCGACCGGCCCCGGTTTGGGCCAGTGTACTGCCGGCGGTGCGGTGACATGTAGCGGCCGGGCGACGGCGAGCGGGAAGGTCGTCGTTCTCGCCACTGTGCTCCGGCGAGGTAGTCGTCGATGTCGTGAGGTCGTTCGCCTGGCTGCGGACGCGGCGCATTGACGGCGAATCCGCGTAGCCCCATCTGTCTGTACTGGCATTGGCGGTACGTGTGGCCGGCTTCTCCGCAATGGTAGCAGAGCGGACGGTGGTCGGGGGCTCGCCAGATGTCGGTCTTCCTCGGCGTGTACCGCTGGCCGGCAGGCGGGCGAGATGACGGTGGTGGTGGCGGCGGCGGCGTCTGGCGACGGTAGTGCTGCTGTGCGGCGTCCGGACGGGGGCGTGGAGAGGGTGCGTAGCGTCGGGCTGCAGCAGCGTAACTCAAGGCCTGCGGCTGGGGTTGTGGTTGTTCGGGAATTCCCAACGCTTGCTGGACTTCGTCACGAACAATGTCAGCGATTGAGTCCACTTGAGGCTGCGGCGAGGGTAAGAGCTTGCGCAGTTCCTCCCGAACGATCGCTCGGATCGTTTCGCGTAGGTCGTCGGAGCAGAGCGATAGAACGTCTGCGTATGCTGGCGTCGAGCGGCGATTGAATTGTCGGGTGCGCATCTCCAGCGTCTTTTCAATTGTCGTCGCTTCGGAGATGAATTCCTGGACAGTGCTCGGTGGGTTCCGCATCAGACCCGCGAACAGCTCCTGCTTTACTCCTCGCATGAGGAAGCGAACTTTCTTGTCTTCCGGCATTTCGGGGTCGGCGTGGCGGAAGAGTCTGGTCATCTCTTCTGTGAAGAGCACCACGTTTTCATTTGGGAGCTGTGAGCGGGTTTCAAGCAGCGTTTCGGCCCTCTCCTTGTGGATGACGCTCGTGAAAGTACCAAGGAACCTGGTGCGAAATATGTCCCACGTTGTCAGGGTTCGCTCTTGGTTCTCGAACCAGGTACGAGCGGCGTCTTGCAAGGCGAAGTACACATGTCTAAGCTTGTCTTCGCTTGTCCACGCATTGAAAGCGGCGACTCGGTCGTATGCCTCGAGCCAGCTTTCCGGGTCTTCAAGTGCTGAACCACGGAAGGTCGGTGGTTCCTTGGGTTGCCGCAGCAGGATGGCCGCGGACGGCACAGGGGCTCTCATCGTCGCTGCGGTCGAGGTCAGGGTCTTGGTCTGCCGGGTCTTTTTCAGGTAGAAGCCCGTACTCTGGCGGTAGACCTAGTTGCCTGCGGCTTGTTCGCTGCTCGGGGTTGTCGTCGACGTCTTCTTCACGACTGGCGCTGGGTTCACGTCTTGACGGGGGCATCCGGTACATGAAAGAAGCAGCACCTCCACCAGATGTCACGTGGGTGTGACGTCGACGAAGGCAGCGGGCGACGTGTCCGAGATGAAACTGTTTATTAGGCCGAACTTGTGGCCGGTAAAGGGAGAGTAAGATTACAGCAATACACGCTGGCACTGATAGCGGCGAACAGAGCGTCGGCCGTCGATTAACTGATCATCGTTGGAGCGCGCCGGCTTTTATATATCACGCGTCGAACATTCTAGGCTTATCACTGGTCGTCGCACAAGCTCTGGAATAATCTTGAGTGTTCGCGTGCTGTGCGCAATGTTAAGAAAACGATCTAGTTCAAACGTGAAGCTTCTCGAACACTGAGGCGCGATCTGCGCCAAGCGTCGCTCACAGTCTTTGCGGGGTTAAACAAAGCACTTCAAACTAACACGCGTGGCAGTTTCGCAGAAATTCCGGTGTCGGTGGCGTCGTTGGTTTCGAGCGAAAAATCATTTTGTCCGTGACCGAAAAACTGAGAAAGATGGAACTAAAATAAATAATAAAAATTTCCGCGTCGGAGTGAGGATCGAATCCAGGCCCTACGCGTGGCAAGCAGGTGTTATACCACACAGCCACGCGTCTGCTTGGAAATACAGCAAAAATCCCTTCCTCTGCTTGGAAATGCAGTGTAAATAACTTTCATGCTTTACAAACACACGCGTCCTGCATACAGGCGTCACCCACAACATTGCATCGCAGGGATATTGCGTGGTATAAGCGTACATTGCCCTCGGGCGTCAGGACATGTGAATATCATAATGAAGAATAAAGTAGCTGATCCATCCATCCATCCATCGTGGTTCAAAGCCGGCCACCCATTACAAAAGGCACACACGTTACTGCGCGTATTCCCTTAAGACCACGTAGTGGGTGCATAGCAAGTTTGAAGACATTTCACGCTCATAATTGCTCGTGATTATGCACTAAGTGATTGAAGTACGCACTAGGGACCGGATATCGCTGTCGCGTACAACTCTTAAAGGCGAAGCTTAAGGGTCCCCCGACTTTTTCCGGAACACGTCAACCTCTGTGTGACAAGGTGGTAGAACACCGGACTGCGACAAAGAAGGCACTCTTACCGATCATATTTATCATTTGCATTCATCGTGATATTTCGTTCACGACTAGCTCCGCCGACCATGACACTGGAATTTCCGCAACGCGCGCTCTTGAACGCTGTCGCTTGAAACGCTTATTTCATAAAACTTTCCTTAAATCAAAGGTGGTAGGCGAGCTTCATCCAGTCCTCCTTTGGCGACAGCGGCTCGCCATGTCTGGTCCAAAGCTTCGAGTAAGCTTCCCAGGGATTGGTCGCAACGTCGAGCCGTCCACAAACACCGTATGCGTTTGCGTTGAACCGAAGTTCACCTCACTGGGACGCCAGCTACACTTTTACCTAATGTGTGTATGTGTAGATGTCCCTCCACACCAGGGGCATACCTCTGGGTATTCCGTGGGGTGTATCTGTAAATGACGTGACTCGGTAGGCAAACGCTCAGCAACAGAGCAACAGATTTTTTGCGTGTTCCAATAAATAGCGGGATGCAGATGACATCATTCGCGCTTGGCTCGCATGCGTGTAACACAGAGAGCGGCGTCTGATGCCGCGTCCTAACATTCCTCCCTTTTAAGTTTAAATAAATAACTTTTTCTCTAAACACTGGAGCCAAAGCGAACGACTGGTCTACGAGTTCGTGTAGATCTTCTCAGCTCGGGTCCCTCGTGTGTACGACTTGGGCTGACGACGCCAGGCTCCACGTTTACAGGTGCATGTACCGGAGGAAGCCGGAAGTGGTAGTCAGGTGGTGGCTCGGAAGCCTTCTCCGTCGGCCATGCGCGCCTCAGTTGGTTACGATGCCTGTGGTGTACTTCGCCATTTGCCATCCGAACCAGATAGGAGACTGGACTTTTTACTTTGACAACTTCAGCCAACTTCCATCGATGTCCCGCAGCGAAGCTTCGGGCATCCCCTACGTCGAAACCTTTCACGGCCATGTCAGAGGTAGCGTGCTGATGGACTGGGTGCAGCTTGTCTAAAGCTGAGCGTAATTTTCTGCCCATCGTCATCTCCGCCGGGCTCTTCCCAGTCACTGATTGTGGGGTGGTATGCTGTCTGAATAAGAAGCGAGATATCTTGCACTGGTTGTCGTTTCCAGGCTGTTTCTTCAAAGCTTCTTTTACTTCCCTCACCATTATTTCTGCCATTCCATTACTAGCGGGGTGATAAGGCGCTGTACAAACTGAGCGGATGCCGTTAAGCTTGAGGAACGCTTGCATCTCCTCGCTCGTGAATGCGGTTCCGTTGTCGGAAACGATAACATCTGGAACACCGTGAGTGGCAAGCAGTGCACGTAGAGCTGAGATTACTGCCGAAGTCTTCATGGACGGCATAATTTTCACTTCAGCCCAGTTGGAAAATGCGTCCACCACGACGAGAAAAACTTCGCCTTGTACTGGTCCCACAAACTCGATGTGCAACCGGCTCCAAGACTGATCTGGCTTAACCCAGAAGTGAACTGGTGCTTTAGGATCGCTTTGACGGTTCTCTTGGCATCTGTCACAGCGACGCACAAAATCCTCAATTTCCTTATCCATTTTTCGCCACCATATTAGCGATCTTGCTTGACTCTTCATGGCTGTCATTCCAGGATGACGGGCAATGGGGACAGCCCTCTACATGGGCAACCCCCATTGTAGTGGTGAGAAAGCGGAATGGTTCCGTACGCTTGTGTGGTGATTATCGCAGCACGGTGAACAAGGCTGTTCAAAGTGGCGTCTATCCCTTGCCCACAACTGAGGAAATGCTAGCAACGCTAGGGCAAAGCAAAATGTTTAACGAAGCTGGACTTGGCTCAGACCAATCAACAGCTTGTTGTGGATGACGCATCGGCTGAAGTCCTCACTATAGACAATATGAAAGGCTTATTTAAAGTGCACAGACTTCCTTTTGACATTTCAGTAGCGCCGTGGTTGTTTCAGCGCACCATGGATATGCTGTTGGCAGGAGTACCAGGGGTCAAATGCTATCTGATGATATCTTAATATTAGGAGACACGTCAGAACAGCACGCAGAGCGGCTAGAGGCAGTGCTCACCCGGCTACAGAACGCACGTCTGCGATTGAACAAAGAAAAATGCGAATTCCTCAGTACAAGCCTTGAGATTTTGGGTCATGTTATTAATGCTACGGGCATTCATCCTTCTACAAGCAAAGTGGACGTGATCCGGAACGCACCGACGCCGTCATCAAAGAAGGAACTGCAATGGTTTCTAGGGCTCATTAATTTTTATAGCCGATTTCTAAAAGGAAAAGCACAAGTCGCGGAATCACTTCACCGCTTGTTGGACAAAGACAGCGCTTGGAGCTGGAATAGCCAACATGAGAGAGCCTTTGTTGCTCTAAAGAACTTGTTATCGTCAGACCCAGTTCTCATTTCGTACGACCCGAAGCAACCAATTGTGCTGTCATGCGACGTATCACCTGTTGGAATTGGAGCCGTGCTGGCTCACCGAGGTCAAGATGGCACAGAACGCCCAACAGCATACGCTTCTAAAACGCTGGGATCGAGTGAGCGAAAATATGCTCAGTGGCGCGATTTTGTACGCATTCCAAATAAACACGCGGGCGTGTCGTGCTTAACGTCACAAACACGTGACTGTTGTGAGCGCACGTTCCGATCCAAGTCAAGCCGTCTGTTCTCGCCACCATCCGAAACCGATAAGCATGGATTATAATGGCTGTCAGACGGCTTGACTTGGATCAGAACGTGCGCTCACAACAGTCACGTGTTTGTGACGTTAAGCACGACACGCCCCCGTGTTTATTTGCAATGCGTAGAAAATCGCGCCACAGATTGACAAGGAGGGCTTAGCCATCGCGCATGGCGTAAAAAATTGGCCGCGTATCTGCGTGCTTCGCTGCAAATGTCGTCGAAAGACGATAGTCTTGTACCGGCCGTACCACTATGTTTTGCCTTGCCTGAGACAGCCTAAAAAACACTAGGGCCTTTAGAATTGCGTACCTATGCATTTTCTAATAAAGAACACACGTCCTGACACTTACAAATTAATGTTGCACCTCAGCAATGCGTAGTATTTGCTTTTTAATCGAATATGTTCACAAATATGAACGTGAACACCAGTTCAAGAGGGCTGGGCGTTCAGAAAGAAGTTAAACTTTGGCCGAGTAGCTGAATCGGCTTACCGACAGACAAACAGACGGACATACAGACCAAAATTTGTGCGTCGAAGTATCCCAAGAAAGAATATCGTCTTTAAAAGTTCCACCAGTATTTGGCTAGACATAACTTCATTATCACGACTGATCACCAGCCTCTGGTGGGATTGTTCAACAAAGAGAAACGCATTCCAGGAGTGGTTTCCCCAAGAATGCTTCGTTGGATTCTACTTATGGCTGCATATGACTAAACCTTGGAATATCGGCCAGGTCCCCGCCACAGCAACGCTGACACATTAAGCCGTGTTTTCCACTACCGGGACGCGAGGACGAGACGCAACCACCGGATGACGTGTTGCTGTTGGACGATGTGGAATATCCACCCTTGCAAGCGTCTGACATCGCGGAACTTACGAAGAGGGACCACATTTTGGCGACGGTGAAGAATTGCGTTCTCTATGGTTGGCCGACAAATTTGGGCAACGATCTTGCAGCTTTTGAAACAAGAAAGAATGAGTTATCTCTGCATCGAGATTGCATCCTCTGGGGAAATCGAGTGGTGATTCCTCAAGCAGCAAGAAATTATGTTCTTTGTAATGGACGTGACTCGGAGGCAGACGCTCAGCAACAGAACAAAAGATTTATTGCGCGTTGCAATAAATAGCGAGATACAGATGACGTCATTCGCACGTGGCTCGCGTGCGTCTAACACAGAGAACGGCGTCTGATGCCGTGTCCTAACAGTATCTCCTTTAGCTACATACTAAATGCAATGATTTTTGCAAGGTTTCTCAACGGATACGTGTTCCATCCTATCGCAGTCTTGAACGAATAGCGCTAACTGTTATGGCAATTCTGCAGTCATATCCGTATGGTGTTTTCCTGCTGGGCATGACGTTGTGTGGCTTGTATTCGAAGTCGCACCGACATTATCTGACAATCCGCTGCTCCAATAACGCTTGTCAGCCGTTCAGAATAGGCAAATAAGAAGTTTAACATTAGTACAATCAACGCCGACTCAACAAAGTCGCCTACCATTTCAGGACATAATTTAATCTCACAGTGTAGATGTTCTCGAGATACCTGTTTGCGATTACTTACGTCGGACACGTCGGAGCGGAGTTTCGATTCGCTGTTCCAAGGCAGTGGGCGTGGACGCAGCAACTGCAAACAGTACGTGCAGACAAGTATTTATTTTACACTACACAGGTTTTCATATCTACGCTAATTGAAACACGTTCACTTATTCTTATCGGACAAAACCTGAACCAATTTGCTTGTCTGGGATACCATGCAATGATCATCGAAGCTGTCCCTTGAAGGTTATCGACACGTTCCATGAAGTTCGTACTTGCTCACATTCTCAGCTGCTACAAACAGGGATGAAAAATCCCGGAAGGGATATTGGTGGAACTAAAGGTTCGACAATGAGACCTCCTCGTGAGAGAGAATAGAGAGTCAAGTTCACGTCGGCTTCGGCGACATTTTGTGCTCAACAATTTCTAATTAATTACTTCAGGCCTGCATTTTCCTTTGCAATTATGAATTCGAAGCATTTTCAGGCGAATCTAAGGGACTTAAAGTCTATCTATCTATCTATCTATCTATCTATCTATCTATCTATCTATCTATCTATCTATATATCTATCTATCTATCTATCTATCTATCTAGCCCCCCTACGTCTTCGTGCTTTCGTGGCCATGCCATTACCTTGATGTATGCAAAATTGCAGGTCATCACATAAAAACAGGTATTACGTGCCATCACATAAAAATTACATAATGACACGAAATATGTCATATACAATTAAGTGACGGCATGTAATATAATGAAAATACTCCCCTTATTTCTAAGGGCCCTATTGTGTCAAGCGACAGCGTACTTTACGCCTTTGACATATCAGAGGCTATTGAACAAACTTTTATAGCTGATAAAATATGATAAAAAGCACATAAAATATGATTCTATATCTATTATTCGCAGTGGAAGATATTTCAATGCGTGACCCAATAAAAATCTTCGAAATAATGCGCTAGAAATTTCTACACCTACTCACCAGTCAATAATGTGAAGAGCAATAGTACACATATCGTCATTTCGTTGTTTTATAATCTGATAAAGAAAGTACACACAAACGTGTCACGGCATGTTACACGTCATTGTAAATTGTTAACTAATTCCTCACATAAAATACATGCATGCCGTCTCTAAATAATTCCGACATCGCAACTTCTTCGCCATCATGTGGAAAAGTATACAGATATAAAACAGTTTTAAACAATTTTCACAACACGTGAATGTATAAACGTGTATGTGCACTCTTGAGGAATAATATTGTATGGCTGCACGAGCGGTTGCTTGATAAGCGATTCGTGTTCACAGCACGTTAATTGTGTTCGTTAGTACTGAATCTTCTATTTTCAACATTGCCCACAAGCTATTGGAAAACTAGTGCCACCAAGCAGTTGTATTTGACACTTATTTGTGCGACATCAGATTGGCATTGCACAACCTTTTTGATAATATTTAAGCATCAGTTAAATGTTTCATGGACCAAACTTACCGAAGAACAGGAGATGAGCCAAAGCTCGTCTTGCAATGCCTAGGGGGAAGTAATTGTAGGTGTATTACAAGAACAACAGCGCTACAAAAGGCAAGGCCCAAAAAAGATGACACAGGCACTGTCAGCACCTTTGTTGCCTTTCTGGTCTTGTACAAAAAAGAATCGAACGCTGAAACCCATATGACCTCACGAAGACTTGTGCACCTAACGCTATTCGGCATGGAAGTGTTACGGAGCGCATCAATCATATATATATATATATATATATATATATATATATATATATATATATATATATATATATATATATATATATATATATATATATATATATATATATACAGGTTCTGGTGAATGTTGTTCTTTGCGCTCCAAATTCCCGTCAGGTATGGGATACAATTATGTGCGAAAATTCGCATGCCACAAGAAATGATTTTGGGTAAATCCAATAATTTATATAAATTAGAAATACTAATGCACCCAGCACGCGGTCCTGCGGTACGCCTGAGGTAACTGGCGAAAGATTAGAGGACAGATTGCTAACAAGCATGACCTGTTAGCGGTTCGAAATAAAGTTACGTATTCATGATACAGTTAATGAGTCTAAACGAAGTGTTAACAATTTAGAAATCAAGCTGCAGTGACCTACACGATCAAAGGCCTGGGCGAAATGGAGGTGTGTGCAGTCAGTTTCTAGGTTATTATTCAGGTTAAAATGCAAGTCATTGCTTAGTTCGAATATCTGTGTTTCGCAGGAGTGATTCTTTCTGAACACGCGTTGATTACAGTAACAAAAATCGTGTGCTGTAGATGACTGAAATGATGAGATCCAATAATATGCTCTAGCATTTTGCAACATATGCACGTCAGAGATATCGGACGGTAGTTTTGCGCTGTGCTTTTGTTTCAACTTTTAAATATCGGTATTACTTTCATTATTTTCCAGTCAGAGGGTGGTATTCCAGTCGCTATAGACTGCTGAAAAATGTAGCAGAAAAATTTAGTAGACACTGTAATAGTGGTTTTAATAGTTTAGAAATAATTCCCTCAATACCTGCTGAGATAGATACCTTTAAGCTATTAATGAGACACACTATGCCTTCCTCAGATATTTCAATGGGTGTCATAAAATTGTAATTAGGATCCCAAACTTCGGGAGGAGTAATCATCTTCGGAAGTAAACACAGATGAGAAGTAAGTGTTAAACGTTTCAGGGCACTCATTGTCTGGTATGGGGTGTTGTTACATTGTAAATAAATGTAACTAGTGCCACGATTAGGGCACATTGCTTTCCAAAACTTTTTAGGATTAGTTTTCATCGGTACTGCGAGGTCAAGCGCGAAATATTTCTCTTTCGCAAAGGATAAGGCGGAACAATAGGTTTTTAAACAGACTTTGTATTTATCCCATGCAGGACAACTTGAGTTCACATCCTCCATTTGGTCTCCATATCATAATAACATGACCGCCGCTTAGAAGCCATCGAAAATGGTTGATCTTGCGAAACTATAGTTACCATTCTAGTGTCACGCGGATTAACAACGATGTTTCCTATAATTATTTATGCTAACATTATTCCTCAAGTATGTGCACTCTAATGGGTCATATTCATTTCATCTCGATCTCCCATCCCGAATATCCAGAAGATTGCATAATAATTTCAGTTCTAGACGCATATATGGTTGCACTTTAACATTCAATTCATCAACACTTCCAAGCGTCAATAGACTATGGAATAACCTGCCCAACAAGATCTCTTCATTGTCCAAGCCTCACACATTCCATCACCAGCCAGTTGCACATTTTCGCGGAGGTCGTCCATTAGAAAGGCTAGATTTGTATATATTGTCTCAGCATTATGTATGTATCATGGATTTCTTCTGTATGTATTACGCATTATGTACGTATTATGTTTGAGGCGTTCAAATTTTCTGTTTGTTGTATCTTGTTTCTTTCTGGTTTTTTATACCTTTTTATTTTGTGTTGATTGATGTCATTTTAGAGCCCCCCCTCACACAGTGCCCAACAGGCCTGTAAGGTATTTCAAATAAGTAAATGAATTTCTGCAAAGCAAAAGCTCAAATGGTTATTTGGAACCGTCAATAATTTCGGCAGCGTGGTCGTGTGAGGAAATTATTTGTGAAAGTGCCTCATAGCTATTTCTTTTACGCAAGTGCATTTTCTGCCTTTATGTTTATGTTCAATGCTGACGAAAGCTAAAAGGAGGTAAAACTGTGATACCCTCTATATATTCAAATTGGTTTGTTTATTGCGCTTCGGCAACTTTTCGTAATACAGCTTTGAAGAGTACTGTGTGTTTATTATGTGCGGTCTCGTTACACAATTGGGCGCAGCCGACGACAAGAGCCTCTTACGAGAGACTTTTTTGAGGACAACCCCAGAGACTTCTATTTAACATAGATCTTTTTTTTTCAAATGTCTCGTTTTCATATTCTTGAATATGGCACTAATATTCCTCAAATTCATGTAGGATACATTTGACAATACACCAGATTTATGGTAGCTTTCTTTGCGTAGTGCCCCCGACAAGTGTAACAGAGTTATATTGGAAAACACACCTTCGCGTACTGCCAATGACGGTGATAAAGGCGTGGAGATGGCCGCACGTGTACGGAACGAGTAGCCGAGGTCAGAAGAGGTTGTGCTGCCGTCGACAACGCCGGCGGCTAAGAGGATTTCGGGACCGAGCGCTCTGATATACACATCTCTCGGTCAACCAAGAAGTATGTGCGGTAGCCTCGTCTGAATCGTCGTCAGGGGAAGGTGCACCAAGTGACGTGATTGGTACTGCCCTTGAGGTGGTAGCAGTTTAAGTAACTGGTGGAGGCGAACAAGGTACAGCGTGGTTGGTCGCCGGGCGAGCCGGATAACTAGCGCTTTAAGCAAGCAGCATGGCGTCATGTACGTATATATTCGCATATTGGAGCTAATAAAGTTCGCTTAAAGTCTAGCATGGTCCCGTGTTCCCTGTTTTCGTCTTTGTCCTCTCTCCGCTATCTGTCTATCTATCTATCTATCTATCTATCTATCTATCTATCTATCTATCTATCTATCTATCTATCTATCTATCTATCTATCTATCTATCTATCTATCTATCTATCTATCTATCTATCTATCCGCCTATGTCTTGGCTTAAGAGAACGTGAGTGTATGACGAGCACAATCCGCGAGTCGTCGCATAAAAAATGCGGGCAGATCCCACTCCCCATTGGAATCGGCTTCATGCGAAGCAGCCGGCGAGTAATTGTCTATCCTGAATTTCATGGGTTTCAGGCAAGTGTTTGTTCGACGTCAAGTACAGTAGCTGTGTGTACATCGTGGGCTAGCCAGGAACGTTCACTACACTGGCGTCTACTGGTGACTACACTGGGTAACTTATGGTCTGACATAACGTCAGCGCTCACGTTAGGGCACAGACCTCAGCATTACCGAATACAAGGGCGCGTTATGGTGTAACTTTAGTTGACGTATTTCCCCGGGGTCTATCAATGCTTGAATACAGCTTGCTGAAACACAGCAAACAAACGTAATGTTTATTAGACTGCTATAAAAGTGAAGTCAACATTGGAACCACAATTGATGTTAACCCAGCATGACGTCTGTGTCATAGAGTTAAATATGTAATGTTTCTTACTTTGTTATAAAAATAGATAGCCAGTAGTGTATTCACTGTGTAAGTTGCACCGACCTTACGCCTGCATAGTGTCTTTTATTCAACGCAGTTTCACGAGCTGGCATGGATTTGTGGCAGAATACCTTATTGCCACGCAGAACGCTTCGTTTACACTCCTCTTAAATTTTGATTTTCTGTCTTTGCATTCGTCGTGTCTACGCTGCCGATGTCACTTTCTCTCAATGCTCTCACATTTAAGTTACTAATGTCTGTGCTCACCGTTCCGGGGTAGATATAAGCTGTCAATCATCTGTGGTGCATACCCGCGTTCCGCGGTATCCGTGGCATGCGGGTATGTGCCACACGTCTCTGGAGGAAAGGGTTTGACGATGTACGCGACAGGATTTTAACGCGATAATGTTAAAGAGCTTGTTTCCCAGAAATTCCGGCGTCTGCGATGGTGTCGACGTTGGCGTCGTGGTTCTGACCAAAAAATTATCATCTTGTCCGTGAGAGTAAAATCAAGAAAGATGCAAATAAAAGAAATAACTTTCGGGTCCGAGTGAGCGTCGAACGCAGACCATCTGCGTGGCCATCAGGTGTTCTACCACAGAACCAAGATATTGTTGAAACTGCTTTTAAAAAAAAACGCTATATGAATGTCATGTAGTTGAAGGAGTCTCCTTAAAGCATCATATTATGCTTGGTAGAAGCAGAGAATCGCGCCAGGCGTGAAAACATGTGAACTAAGAATGAGTGGGTGTTCTAAAGGCCTACCCATTAAAAAAGCGCTCAGACATTTAAATCATCAGCACAGCAGAAGCATCAACAAAGTGAACAGCTGCGTAAGTTCGCCTGTTGGACGCGGAGTGGCCATTCGCTGATTCGCTAAGGAATAATTATCGCGTGGTGGGCACTTAACCACTGTGCTTTGCAGTAGGCATTCAATGATACTTTGAAACGGCCATTGTTACGCGCACAGTCGTTCGTTTCCTCACGGCACGGTTGAGGCATGTGCCGAGAACCGTTCCACGAGCAGCTGGACGGAAGGCTGCTGGTGGTCACGGATGGATCAGTTCGAGCTAACGGATCTGCCGCTGCAGCCTGCACAATCCCGGCTAGGGCAGTGAACCGATAATGCCGGCTCTCCTTCATTGCGAGCTCCACCGCGGCAGAGCTGGCTGGCCTCGATCTAGCCGCCGACGCCCTGGTTGAGGACCCTCTTGAGCAGCCAGTGGCAGTGCTCTGTGACACGAAGCCAGCGCTCCAGAGCCTCGTGAGCCACCGACGATCCGGGCTTACCAGGTCCTTGCTGAGCTCCAAGTTCTCCGCATTGACTGCTTCGGGGGCTTCCGTCTCCTTTCATTGGAGGTCGGCTCATGTGGGAATCACCTGTAATGAGCGAGCGCACACCCCGGCCGCAACAGCCCACTACCCTGGTGTGCCCCTTACACTAGCAGTTGCTGCCTCTGATTCTTCAAGGCAACGCTTGAGACAGGTGCTCACAACCCTCCACCCGGATGCCAGAGTGCCCAATGGCAAAGTCAGCCTCTACCAGAGGGTGGCCTCACAAAGCGGGAGCACGCCACGCTACTTCGCCTCCGCACAGGGCTGTGTGTGGACGGCGACGAGCTTGTTCGCCAAGGGTAGCTCCCCCCTCACCAGCCTGCGAACGTTGCGGCGACCCCGAGACCCTTGAGCACCTTCTCTGTGCTTGCCCAGCGATGGCGCAGGAACGTTCAAGGCTCACCGCCTCCTACATACAATAGGGACTCCCTGCGACGACCGCAAACGAACTGCTGTTCCTATCGCATCCGCAACTCCAGGATCTCCAAAGCCTCTTGGAGTTTGTGGAGGTGACCAGGATCACCGCCTTCCGTTGAGCGCCCGCGACTTGCTGGCCTCCCTTCACCATCGGCCTCCCCATGGATAGAGGAGACCCTATCTGTTTCTCTGTCTCTTCTTCTGCTATCCTCTTTATTTCCCACTTCCCCTTCCCTTGACGCTGCGCTGTACTCCCTATTGTGCTGCAGAAATTAGCGTAATTTCCCCAACTACTATTACCGAGAACCGAAGTAGGCTAGCAGTTTAGAAGGCGGTGCACACGAGGCCGGATAACGCTATCGTGATCTGCTCTTGAAGGCGAAGCTCAAGCGTCCTCCAGTTTTTCACGTTATTCATGTCGTGAACAAACAGTCTGATTCCTCGTGATCACTTACCCTCCAAAAACAATTTCGGTCTACACAAAGTTAAAGAGACGATCACGAGAGCACCCAGAAGCAGGCGGCTAGATAGATAGATAGATAGATAGATAGATAGATAGATAGATAGATAGATAGATAGATAGATAGATAGATAGATAGATAGATAGATAGATAGATAGATAGATAGATAGATAGATAGATAGATAGATAGATAGATAGATAGATAGATAGATAGATAGATATAACGTGACTTCCCTTTTGCGCACGTCAGAAAATTCTTCCCGCCAGTCACGTGAGGCATACACCCACATCTGATGGCCCGTGGTATTCGGGTATGCGCCACAGGTAATTCACACACTACGTGAACGCGGACTTTCCTAATCTTAGTGCAACAGTGTGAAGGAGCTCGAGTCGCAGAAATTATAACGCAGGCATAATCGGCGTTGTCGATGGGCGCAATATCCCTATAGAAGATAAGAATTAACATCGCGGCTCGAGGCGGAATCGAATCCAGGCCTTCTGCATGGCAGTCAAGTATTCTACCACCGAGCAACGACAGCGCTTCAAACTGCGTCTGAAAAAGACCCTATAAAAGCGTCATGTCAGGAAAATCACGATTTTTAATGCAGTGTTGGCTATCGGCGTTCATATCAATGTAATAAAGATTATATATGTGCAACTGTGAGGGAGACAAAAAATTGGGGGGACCCTTAAGCTTCGCCTTTAAGAGTTGAACGCGATAGCGATATCCTGTCCCTAGAGCGTACTTCAAACACTTAGTGCATACTACGTAATGGGTAGCATGCTTTAAACCAAGAGCAATTATGAGCGGGAAATGTTTTCCAGCTTGCTATGCACCCACTACGTGGTCTTAAGGAAATACGCGTGGCAACGTGTGTGCCTTATGTAATGGGTGGCCGGCTTTGAACCACGGTGTCATTATGATATTCAAATGTTGTGACGCCCGATGGTAATGTACGCTTCTACCACGCAATATTACTGCGATATTACATATTTTATTGTGACGCCTGTATACAGGACGCGTGCATTTGTGAAGCAAAGTTATTTTCACTGCATTTACAAGCAGAGGAAGTTCTTTTCAATGAAATTCCTAGCAGAAGCGTGGCTGTGTGGTAGAACGCCTGCTTGCCACGCAGATGGCCTGAGTTCGATCTCACTCGGACCCGGAATTTTATATTATTTATTTTATTCGCATATTTCTTGATTTTTCGGTCACGGACAAGATGATTTTTCGTTCACAACCAACGACGTCGCCGCCGCCGCCGCCGACGCCGTATTTTCTGCGAAACGAGCTCTTTAACACTATCGCGTTAAAATTTGGTAGGGAGATGAGATTCATGGGAGAGGCCTTTGCCCTGCAGTGGGCGCAGTCAGGCTCATGATGATGGTGAGGATGTGCAACTATGACTCTGCAAGCTATATTCAAGCGTTCTATAAATACGCCTACATGTACTTGTGATATGCGCATTATCGCACTGCAGCGTGCACTTGTCCGCGTGAAACACGATGCGCCTGTCTAACATCAGTACCGACATTACGACAGACCGTGAGCTACCCTTTGCACGTCGGTGCGCTCGGCGTTCCCGGCGAGTCCACGATATGCGCAAAATTACTCAATTTACACAAAGACGTCGGTACACTTCGTAACCCGTCCGCCACGATGGCATAGTGGCTGCGGTGCTCGGCTGCTGTCCCGAAAGTCACTGGTTCGATTCCGGCCGCGGCGGTCCCATTTTGATGGAGGCGAAATGCTAGGCGCCCGTGTACTGTGTGATGTCAGTGCACGTTAAAAAACACCAGATGCTCAAATTTTCGGGAGCCCTCCGCTAAGGCGTCTCTCATAATCATATGGTGTTTTTGGGACGTAGAATCCCAGATATTATTGAGCAAAGGGAAAAATAGGAAGAGAAATACGCAGAAAAATAATAGGAAAGATAAAACCCAATAGTAACAAAGAAGTCTGTCCCAGCTCCGCACTTCATTCAGGCTTAGCACCACTAGTGCGATGCTGCCTTAATTTTTCTATTTTCCTTTACATTTGATGTTACTTTTTGTAGCGATGCATGGGAGCTGAAGCTAGTTTTAAGAAACAAAGGAAAACCGATATACAGCTATAACAAGTCCAGCTAAAATTAAAACCTACCATCCACAGCTGCGATTCGAACCCGGACCTTTGGATTGGGAAGCGGGCATTCTACCACTGCACCACTATGGTGGAGCGGCGCCCCTTTCTTAAACAACGACACATTGCACACTACCGATCGGAGCGCCACAAGAGGGGAGTTCCCCGCCGTCCGCGGAACAGAGCGGACGTGTTTTCCGCGCTCCGTCCTTTTCCGAGGGGGACAGTGTCCTCTCCGAAAGCTCCGCGCGTTTCACCACGAGAAGTCTCCCCTTTTCCGTATCTCCAGTTTTATTTTATAGCTTTTTGCGCACACCCGTGCGCCCTTTATTTATCCTTCCTCGTCCTCTTGAGCCGCACCTTGTGTGGAGCCCTTTTAAGGGCTATCAAGACTCAAGGAAATTTAGAGCCCTCTCATCTCTTTATTTTATTATTTTTATTTTTTTAACACATCGCCCTACGCGGCCCATCACCTTCACCTGTGATGGCGGACTCCATCCCAGAGGATCCCCCCTAACGAGATCACCGCCCGCGCGCAAGCGCGAGCCACCGCAACGAGCCGCCCCAGCGCGCCTTCAAAATCGCCTGCGACCACGATACGAGCCAGGGCACAAAAACTGAAGGCGGCTGCGAGTCGTCCACAAAATGACTCCGCTTCTAGCACCCCAACTTCTCGGCCCCGAGTACGTTGTACCAGGAAACTCTCGACACCGCGCCGGCGTCAGGCACCCAAGGCAAGGCCAACACCGCGAAGAACACGCAGCAAACTGCCGCGGCCACAACCGAGGAGGCCGCCGCCGCCATTTCTGCACCACCCCAGCCTGCCACACTCCATCTTGTGCCCGTACAACAGGAGGGAAGCACGACTGAGATAGCCACCATAACTGAGGGGCAGGACGTAGAGGTGTGCGCCGAGACGTCGGCGCGCCGCCGCCGACAGTTTTCGCTGCGCCGCCGCCGCCGACGCCAACTGATCGGCGCGCCGCCGCCGCCGCCGCCGACGTGTTCTCTCGGCGCGATCGGCGCGCCATTTAAGATTTAAGTACGATAATTTTTTTTTTCAGTAAACCTACCTTTATTTGACGCCTTCTGCCACCAGTAAATACTCGCTCTTTTCTTAATTATGCCCACTTGGCAAACGCATCGCAATTGATTCGCCTGCTGCTTCAAGTTAAATAACTGGACCAGAAAACTTGTTCGGTGCTCCTAAGGAAGGTAGTGTTGGATTCAAAATAAACGTGAATTTTAAGCTACTTTCGAGCTCACCGTAGTTAAGCGAATCCAAGTCTGTGACAATTACGGCAACGGTGGTGTTTGGCGAGGACTGTTGACATACTCGGGCTGACGAGTCTGCTACCTCTCACACAATATGTATTATATGAGGCGGGCTTTGAATAGTAATAAAATGTGTGGAGAGTTGGTGTTGGAATAACAATAAATATGTCTGTGAAAGCGAGCCAAGTAACAACGGCAGTTCAAAGGGGAAGGGCGGGGGCTTGGAATGGAGAGAGCAAGAGCTATAGCTATTTTGGGCAGTGGCGTAGCCAAGGGGGGGTTGGGGGTTCAACCCCCCCCCCCCTGAAATTTTTCAGTTTTGCTTGCGTATATATGCACGCACACATACAAACGCACGCACGAACATACATAAAGTATGGTTGAACCCCCCCCCCCCCCCGAAAAAAAATTTCTGGCTACGCTACTGATTTTGGGGTATATATATTTAGAAAGAATCAGTTTAAAAACTGGAACACATGACCTTTAATGAATAAAGAAAGGGAAAAGGACAATAGATGAAATGCTTTATCAAACAGACACAGCAAGGTCGACAATTGGACGAGATGGTGATCACAATAAAGTTCGTGTGAAGTAACGCAGAGAAAATGAATGCGGACGTAACCCTAAAGTGTGGGTGTATAATGTCTTGTGTTTCCTCCACTTTGACCTGCACTCAGTGCGATACTCCACGCCAGACTAGCAAACCGAGTAATGCGCCTTTCCTTCGCCTGTTCTACCTCGGACTCAATTCGACTAATTAGCGTACACGCCGATTTGTCACAATCGTGTTTGAAACAGGACATCATTAACGTAGGTTGCTGTATATTCTAGGCACTATAGTTGCTGGGCGAGTTGGTTTATAATATTCAGAAGAGGAAACCAGCGAAAGACACGAAGACAGTGAAGGAAAACAACCAGACAGTACAAGCCCCGGACTTCGAACTAAATGATTATTACAGAATTAAGCCCCCCATACACATTTTAACCAGCAGCGCATGCATAAATACAGGCTATCTGACCCGTTTCACAGTTGCACACTTAACACTACAAAGCCATGGTGAATGTCAAGGTGGTACAAACAGCACATTTCCATCAAACACCGAAATGACGACGCCACGTGGACCCGCTATGTATAGCACCGTGAATTCTTAATCTGTAAGGAAAACTGAGGGATCACTCACACATGATGACACTTTGCCCTGCCTTGTTTTCTTTTGAGGGCATCAAAAAACTCCACGTTCAATCTTATTTTTTTCCTTTGCCAATGACACTCACTGATGTGAAATCAGGCCGGGCGCAGAGGTAAGTTTCCACCAGTGCCCGTAGGGAGTAGATTGCAGTGTTCACGCAGCCTGTCATTGAATCATCGGCCCGTCTGACCGCCGTATACACGGTCCCATGACGTGCCTCTGCGCCGCAAAGGCTGTGGCTGCGCCCCTGATTTCAAATCAGTGAGTGTCACTGGCAAAGGAAGAAATAAGAGTAAACGTGAAACTTGTGAAGCCTTTGAAATATGTATATATCTATATATAGGGGGCAAAGTGTCATGTGTGAGTGATCCCTCAGTTTTCCTCACAGATAAAGAGTTTGCGGTTCTAGATAACGGTTCACGTGGCGTTGATATCTTGGTGTTTCGTGCAAATATAGGCTGTTTGTGCCACCTTGACACGTTTCTTGGCTTTGTACTGCGAATTGTGCAACGTGACAAAGCTCTGATAGCTTATTTACGCATGTGCTGCTGGTTCCTGTGTGTGGGGTTTCTTTAATAAACATTTAGTTGTAAGTCCAACACTAGCCCTGGTTGGTTCCTACGCTGTCTCCGTGTTTTTCGTTGGTTTCTTCTTAAGCAGATCGCTAAAGATAATCACAATTATCGTCATGCGGGCGTAACAACCCCCCTCCCATCCTTCCTCTTCTCCCGATATTTTCCCATCATGCACATGCACGAAAGGTCTTCATCAGCGCGCGACGTGAACGAAAGATGTGTTGCACCTTTCGCCCACGAGACCGATCAACCTCCTTTCAGCATGTTGTACAGGATAATAAGGAAGATCATTTGAATTTCGAATAAGATAAGCGCCACACTTCACTTTAATGTACCTAGAGAAGAAGCTGCATTTAGGATAGTGTTTTACCATAGATCACCTGCATACGATTAATCGAATAATTGAGAAAACTGCCGAATAAAAAAAAATCTATATGACATACATAGGCATTCGACTCGGTAGAGGTATATCAGCGGTTCTAGAGGCGTTCCTTCGACACGGAGTACTGTTATGATCGGACTTTATGGCTTGGAGCCACTTGGACGATCGGAATTATTTCACCAGTCTGCCCTGCTTTATTCCCGGGTCAGCGTTCCCCGAAGAGCACCTGTAGCGGCGACAACACGGCAATCATGCTCTGAACCCTTCAGGGCCGTCGGCGCACCTCGTCAAACCCCTTTGGACTCACCCGACCGACTTTGACGGTTCTATGACCTAGGAGGGGCTGTTTGCAGGCGAGGCTGCTTGCTTTGTTCATCGTGCTACGAGACGCACCGAACAATCAGCCGAGAACTTGGGAGATACGTTTCCCACACTCCGAAGTGCCTTCGTGGCCCGACTGGGAGGCACCTGCGTCGCAGCCGCTGTCGAGGAGCCATCGCTGCACCTGACTACACGGCTGGTTTACAGGAATGTGCGTCACCTCGGCCAGGTCATTGTGCAGTGCAGTCCCTTACGCAAATGCCATATATGGCACCTATATAAATTATATGTGGCCATACATGGGTATATATGTCAGTGTATATGGCTACCGTTTACCATATATGGCTGTAAATAGGGTCATATATGGCGCGATATGTACATATATGGGGTCAAATACAGCCATATATGGAGCGGCTGGTCCATGTATGGGGTCAAATCCAGCCATATATGGCGCGGCCACACCATATAGAACACCAAGTAGATCCCCTTATATGGGGAAGTGCTCCCATATATGGGATGAACAACGTATATATAGCACCAGTCATTGACTTTTATGCGGAATTTCATATGTGGCAATCCGTACAGAAAAGTGGCCTATTATCTACATCAACAATAGTATGAAGTACAGATATTGTTTTTGCAACGCAATCCCAAAAGATGAAATATTATGGTTTATGTGCGTGACAGTGCAAGGTGTGCGAACTCGTGTAAAACTTTAGTACAAGTTTTTCATGTACTTTAGGTTTTCAACAATAGGCTGCAATTATTACGACGTCGTTAGTGTGTAATTATATATACGAGAGCAGAGATGTTTTACAAGGGCGCAATCCTGTCGGCACACATAACACATGCAAGCTCCCAAACCTGGCTATTATGATTAACCAATGCGATATTTATAGTTGTGGTATATAAAAAAACCGCCATGCATGCAACTTCGATTGTCCGCAGTAATGCTGGGTTAAATAAATAGTATTAAGTTTAAATGCAGTTTTTTTGCTGGCACATCAGTGCACAAAATTGCTAATAATACGAGGGTCGTGACGGCTACATGCTACACACTTCATTTAACGAGATTTCTGTGAATGTATTTTACTCACATCTGCGATTACTTTCGGCTGTCATTTACCATAATAGTATGCGCATTGCAATGTTTGAGGCAGTATTTTCAAAGGCAAAATTATGTCAGTATAACTTACACGCTTTTTGCTGGCATTCAAAATTGAAGTTGGGCTGATCCCTTGCAAAAATGCATATTGCGTTTCATTTGGCGGCGTATAAAGTTCTTGACTGTGCTCATTGTCAAGTTAACGTGAATTTGATGAGTACACTCATAAAGAATTTATTTGACGTGGGGTTTGAAAGCGTCAATTGAATCTCATTTGATACACACTTAATGGGCATACGTTAAGAAAGGTGCAATTGACTCACACAAGATACACATTTAATTGACTTAGTACTGAACACTCAAAATGCTGAATATTTATAATACCACCCTTTAACGTAAGCTGCCGAATTCATAAAACTTCTCTTTTGTGTAGGTGCGTCATTTTCTTGGTCGGGATCGCTAATACGCGCCCCATCAGGTTTGGCTTAAATGTTACCTTGCGATTGCAATTATCATGACACGTGTTTGTGAATCAGGGCCTTAGTTTACAGCTCTCCGTGGAGCAGCCAGACATTAAATAAACCTACACGGAATCACATCCTTTCAACACTAATAGTGTGGCGCGTATGCTTGTGAATTATGGATACCTGTACATATTTACATACATGCACAATTACACACTCGCGTGCAGCGGTTCATACGCACCCGGACATTCGCATTTGATTCAATGGGGCCAAAGAATTTTGCCATGTGAGATTATTATCGTTGATTCAATGTTCATTTCGTGCTTGTAGTACCCCTGCATTATTATTATTATTATTATTATTATTATTATTATTATTATTATTATTATTATTATTATTATAAATGCATGAGAAGTAATTTAAGAATGCTGCTCGACCAAGTCGCGGTAGCCAGCGTACACGAAGCAGCGACGTGCCTGACGGATGCCTCTCTCAAAGCTCATGCACCGGCGGCTCTCCGCGGCCAGGGGGGAAACTTAAGCCCTATTGTCCCGAACCCGTCTGACCACACCCTGCTGCTTGTACGCGGCGAGGACAGTAACGAAGGTAGAGGGGCTTTTGGTTTGACGGGGTGAGAAATTCGGCGAAGGCATATTGCAAACGTTCTCTGCACACAGCAGCAAAGAAGGCGCGTCGACCGATTTACAGTAGCGATAAAGAAAATAGCGCGCGAAAACATTAATTCGTAAGGTATCAATACTGCGTGATTAATTGTGGACAGTTGAAACTTAGTTCGCCAATAAGCTTCGCAAAATTTACTTGCAGTGAGAAGCGCGCAAATTGCTGATCTCAAGGATGTTGTATCGCTGAGTCTAGTGTATCCATCCGCGCCATTGTTGCTTCTTCGCTCGCCGGGGTCGTGAGTGTGGCTCGTGTTCGTCCTTGTGCTTGCTCTCTCTTGCTTTTATTTCGTGTCCAGCTACTGCTGCGATTTACGCAGGATATTAACGCAGCTCTGAGGAATCTACTTCGCTGCACGTGGTGCAATTGTGGACGCAACATGGAAGTGTGTTTGTGTGTGTGTGCTTGTGGAGGCCGCTGGATTGACCATCGTTAGCTCTTCGTGCGGAAAAAATGGACACCTAAGCTTGCGTGTAAGCTTTCCCTCGCAATTTCCTTTCTGAAAAACAGTACGAATTGACGTGGTCGCCTTTAGGTGTGATTAAGTTTCTCTGGATTGACTGGCTCCGTGAACCACAAGCCTCAGCTAAACTTTACGGTAAGTTTATCATTTTGATTGCCTTCGCATGTTGTACTACAAATTATGAAAACTCAGACAGCGTAGCGGTTTGCATGCTTTGTGAGTAAATACCTTCATAATAATTGTGGTTACGCGATTAGGGCGTCGTGTTCTAGCGATTTTATTTTTACGACAACACTTTCTTTTTATTCTATTTCTTGCAGACATGATTCGGCCTGTTTAATGGGAAACAAGCGCTCCAACAACGAAATATGGTTTTCGTGGTGGTGTACTTTTCGTAACAATAAAAATAGTTGTAAATATATTTGGATTTTTTTTTTGCTTTGACGTTTCAGGGAACACCAAAGATAAATTACAACTTGCTCGATTGACAAATGGAAAAGAGTTGGCAATCTGCATACCCAAGTGTGTCATGCGATTTATGTGGTCGTGTCCTAATTTGTCTGTTTTCGACCAATTTTCCCCTTCTTTTTAGAATTACGCGTGTTGAAGATAAGGGCTCGCGGCGATAAATTATAGCGACTGCAGTTTTTCAAGGTGGTGTACAGTGCTCACGGATTGAAACAGTACAATTTATGACTGAGTAACGCACATGCTTTCGTTTCCACCGTCTACAGTTCGGGTCATATCAGCGTTATTTCGACCAGAACGCGTAGATCAGAGCCAACATTATATTTAGAGACCAGATTCGTCGCACCATAACGTGGTTATCTCGAGCAATTGCTCATACCAGTCGTTAGACACACAAAACAAATGTGATGTCATGTTTGAATCCGTCAGTGCTGTAACATAATTTTGATCTGGATTAGGGCTTGCAACTGTTTAAAATAATGTATTAGTAGAAGTATGGAAAGCAGATTACGTTTTAAAAAAGCAATTTATTAGTGTCTGGTTTGCAAGAAATATGGCTAATAGCCTCCGTTCCTACGCTCGCAGAGGCTTTTATAGCCACCATTTTTAGCAGTTGCGCTATAGTTCATTCCTAGCCAATACTTGCGCATCATAAGCTTGCATACCAATCGCTTTTGATCGAACTCCATAAAGGTTGCATATCAAATCACCTAAATTATTAAACGCACATGCAGTCCATACGGTCAAGAGCAAGTCGATAATTCCATTTGACTCACAAAAGACGCTCAAGTGACACGCAAAAAAAGATTTTAAATAAAAACACGGCGAACAATCTGTTTACAAAACTTAATAGAAAATGTCTATAAGCGTTCAATTTAACCGCAACGTATCTTTTCAGAAAAACCTGACGAACAGGGACATGTGCTGACCGCAAACTTTTAATAACCAGCAAAATTACATTTCTAGCAATAATGTCTTCAGGTTAATTTGAGCAATAATAAGGATAAATTGAACAATAATGTTTTCAGGATACTCTTTGATTGGAGACGACAGCGACTGCAGACCGTTGGAGGCACCATTAACTATAAGAGTGCAATATGTCTCGCTGTAGAATGATTTGTGGAGCTGAAATTTATGCCAGCCGCACAAGCTGAATTCATGTATAGCCATATATAGATGATTGCCATATATGGCTATATATAGGCATCATCCATATATGGGTATATCAGGAATTGGGCATATCAGGCCATATATGGCACATATATGGCGAGCATTCATATATGGCCTGATATGCCCAATTCCTGATGTAGCCATATATGGGATTTATTATATAAGTCCATATATGGGATTTTCGTAAGGGGTGCGAGGCCGTATTGTGTTCTGTGCACTCATCTCCCGCGCCGCCGGGCGAACTGGGCGTGCCTCTTCCCTCTTTCCTGGGTTGGGAAGGAGGTGGTGTTTGACCTTCCCATTTTTGAGGCGGAGATCAAGACGACATCTTGATTGGACTATCCTGGACTTTATTGTTTTCCCGTGCAGGGAATCTTGGAAAGGCTAAGGCCTTAAAACTCGAGCGCCGAGACGCTCCAGAGATCTTCCAGCATCATGTAAAATCACGCTACCATGTAAATACTGTAAATATACGTTCCTGATATCAGCTCCGGCTACTCTGCTCGACTTCTCCTTGAGACATGGCTGGTTCCGGTCCTATGGGCAGACCTCCGACCACATCAGTACACGTGTGTGTCAGTGGCGGAGCCAGAAATTTTTTTCAGGGGGGGGGGGGGGTTAACCATACTTTATGCATGTTCATGCGTGCGTTTGTATGTGTGCGTGCATATATAGTTTATATACGAAAGCAACATTGAAAAATTTCGGGGGGTTTGAACCCCCCCCCTTGGCTACACCACTGGTGTGCGTACACTCTGCTTCTCTAAAAAGTAGGAAAATCCCTCCTAACACTCTGGCAAAAGTAAAAGTACTTTTTCAGAAAACCCCCCTTTTCTTTTCCTCTTAGGACCCTTTCTAGAAAGAAGTTGCGCCGAAGACATGTGGTTCATGGCCTTCGCGATTAGCTCTGTTTACGCAGATGCCGAAAAAAAAAGTGAAAGAAGGGGGAGAGAAACGCTACTCGTTAATTCAGCAGGAGAGGAACCATTTTTAAAATCACGCTGCTGTTTGGAGTCACGGTGTCAGAGAAATCACCGTGGATAGGGCTTTTGTTGACGGCGCCCATTGTTCAGGCTAAAATGCACCACACTATCGGCAAAGCAATGACACTGCTGGAACTTCAGGTGCGGGTGGAGTGCCTCGATTTCCTCCCTCGGGCGAGGAGGACATCGAGGCACTCTAGGTAGAAGTGTACTAGAACTTTTGAGTGGCGCGAACGGAGACCGGTTCTATTGTTAGCCGCTGACCCCTCTCGCGCGGAAAATTGCGGCGGCGCTGTCATCGCCGGCACTTGAAGAGCGCCCGCTCGCTCCGCGGTTGTCATGGTTTGTGCCCGGTGAATATTTGCGTTGGAAAAATCTATCCTGATCTGCGCAGCTCCTGCTACGCCTCCGAAGCAACGGCTGTATCATTACTACGTGCCAGGATGCAAGACAAATGCGAAAAACTTCCCTTTCGTAATTGCTTTTTGCCATTGCGGGACGGCATCGCAATGATATGTCGAGCAGCAAGATTGGCAAATATTCCCCTAAGAACATTTTTTATCGTAACACATTTTTATGAACGCTGGCTCAGGTTTTTAAATTGGCTCTTTTCAATGACCCTGCAGATGAAGAGCCACGAATGCTTCAGTGGAGAGACCTGCGGAGGTTGAACAAGCCACTGGACGTGGACTGCGCAGTATGCTAGTTACATTTCGGGCCCCGTTTTGTCTTAAGAGATATATAGTGTACTAATTGTGAAGGCGGCCGAAGTGTGAATACCTAGAGGAACGCCGAACTTGCTTTTGTACCTGAGTGCGAATTAAGACACCAACACCGAGGTAAAAGGAAACACCCGCGGAAAGAATAGCGCCATCTTACAGCTGACTTTTTTTTTTCTTTTTACTTTCCTAGATGACGTTAAAAGAGCTGAGGTAGAAGACTCAGAGCACGATGCAGGTGCTCACTGCGTTGGCGGACCTTCGACACTAATAATAGCACTTCTGTCCAAGTTAATGACACCGCACGAGTTTCCAATTTTTTTATGTGCACTTGACTCCTGCACAAATGAAATCACCATTGAAAGAGCCGTGCTATTTTTTATTACCAAGTCCAGGTAGCGTTGAGTGCGGGGTGTGTGCGTGTGTGTGTGTGCGTTAGAAAAGTTGATTGATAGGTGTCGTTGGACCATCGCATGAGAAGCGACGCTCTTGCAACGAGCTGCAAGCATTCCTCTGCGTTGTGGAATGGGGTATGCGTCGTTTGTGCCTGCATATGAATTCACAAATGTGCTCAAGGATAAGAGCCCTCTTCAGCCTCAACTGCTCAGGGAGATCACTAAATGATAATAATATCTGGGGGTTTAACGTCCCAAAACGACGATATGATTATGAGAGACGCCGTAGTGGAGGGCTCCGGAAAATACGAGCCCCTTGTCTTCTTTAATGTGCACTGACATCGCACAGTACATGGGCCTCTACCATTTCGCCTTCATCGAAATGTGACCTCCGCGGATCTAACCCGTGACCTTCGGGTCAGCAGCTGAGGACCATAACCTCTGCTCCATCGCGGCGGACAAGTGATTGGAATGTGCATCGATATTTTATTAAATGTCGTACAGTACAGATACTTCAAATCTACACAGCAATTGTGCCTCCAGGACCAAATGTATCATTTTAAAATAAGCATAACGAAGGAGTGAGTCGCATTTTCTCAGGTATTTGAATAAATGATTGAATTCTCCTTTTTGCGGGGCAATTGCTATACAAGTTCCTCCGCAGGCCTTTCAAAACAAGAAATTCAAGCGACGAATGCTAAAAACTACATAGAGCAATGTGCACAAACTCAAAGCTTCGAACAGCTGACCAATTAAGACGCTTGTGTCAAGGGGAAAGCAATATCTCTGTCGTTGCCAGTATGAAAAATCTGCTGCAGCAAACGCTGTGAGCATTCTTCTGTACAGACTTCTTGTATCTCTCAAAAAATATATTTGTAAATAAAATATGTCGCTCTGTTTCCTGCGCATTTGCATCTGTGGTGCATTACAGCTTTGAGACTGGGTAGCAGTGCACAAAGTTTACCTGCAGTGTTTGCAGCGCGTGTGAAAGGATTATTCATTACTGGATACTTGAATGGGAAGTGCACTTGGAAATACCGCTGTGGCATTACTATAAATCACTTCGGCAACTGAGCTGCGC